>PNEQ01018992.1:0-12983 GCA_003012365.1 Medauroidea extradentata
AATTTTGTGTTTTGAAACATTTTTTTAAAATACTCAACATCGCGGAATATGAAATTTAAACTTATATATAAAACAAACCATCTTTATTCTCGTATGGTAAAAAAAATCAATCGTGTATCATTAATACTTTAGTTAATAAACGATTGCGAATTGTTATGTGTTTTTGAAGTTTTGAGGTAGGGTCCACAGAACCCTTAAGACTGTGAGCGAAGTGTTCAACGTTCCAGAAACACTGTAAAACACCTCCTAATAAATAATTCCCAACATTTTAATTTCTGTGTCAATATTTTCCTCATCTTATTGGTGGTTGCTCGCCCAGGCCGTGGAGTGGAGAGCAGAATTTCGGCCGTTACAACATTATTTAAAAACTGATCGACACGAACGAATGACGTCATTTGAAGTACATTACATGTGTGTACACCCATTTCAGGTTCGCCATTACTGGAATATTATTTCCTAGCGGTCGAAAATGAGTGTTTTAGCGGTGATTTTAAATACGGAAATCTTGACACAATGTTTTGAAAGGTGTCCGCGTGACAATACAGCATTATATATAATAAGACGTCATGAAATTGTACTGCCACTGCTGAATGTCTCATAGAAGCATAGAGGCTAGGGTATATCTTAGTCGTCTGTGAGCTAGGGTGAGGCATTATGCGCGTCTTGCGTCGTACTTACCTCTTCCGCTCTTGAGGCGATGATCTATCATTTCTACTGCTTTTACGGTAATGTTTTTTTTCTTTAATTATGGACGAGACCAGATATAAAAAAAGTTGCACAGTTACGTTAACTAAATTTTTCAAGACAAAATGCACAATGGTTTAAACTAATTATGCAATTAACAATTATATTGATTTGACTATAATTAGTTAACTAGTGAGAAGTTTTTCATCTAGAAAAATTAAGTCTGTACAGAAAAACCATTTTGAACAAAAATGGGCAACAGTTTTTCGATATCTGCTCTCGTTTAGGAATAAAAAAATAACTATCGTGACAGCAATAATAATGGTGGATCATGGCCTTAGTTAAAGGAAAGCAATATCGTTAAAGAGGACCCACCGAATATAATCAAACATTCAAGTCATCATTGCTCTCGCCAGAGAACTGGGGTAGGCTGTTATTTTATCTGCTAACATACGGGAACATGTTGAGCAGTTTGGCGTGGAAAAAAACGCGCGTGACACCTTTCATGAGCCAGGCGAGGGTTTATTTTAGAAGGAAGGAGATAGGAGATATCCTACACAGATGGGATGTGTTGAACGTGGGCGCCCTGCCTGAATGAAGCCGTGCTGAGCCGCAGTTTTGGCGAAGGTTGCGTCAGCAGCCAGCTGGCCTGGGGGCATATGTAAACAAGCGGGGGTAGGGGGGAGTGGGTTGTTGAGAAGGAGGGCTGGATAACCTCTTTTTCCTTCCCTTGTCAGACGCGCCGCTCCGCTACTCTCATTCGCAGTGGAGCGGGTCCAGACCCAGCCTCCGGCCCAAGACGTCCCGCGCTCCCGGCACAAACAACACTTCATACGGATCCGTCACGAGCGAGTCCAACACAAATTAACATCGTCCTACTCGCGCTACATGCTCGTCGTTCGCGTCCGGGGCAGAATGCGAGCCGTGTTTTCGCGAGACCGAGATAGCAGAAGCCATGAAAGCCGCCGCTGTAAGCCCAGATGTCGGCCCATCTCCCGAGACCACACACGACATATAGATATCCGTCCTTGAAGCGGGCCTAAAAAAAAAAAAATGGTATCCATCACATTTTTTTATTACTGAAATCACCCATCATACTGACTCGACAGAAAAGGCGGAAGATGTTCGTCGATGGAGGGTTAAGTTTCAAAATTACTACATCATTAAAATAAACACCTCACCTTATAGGTCGTTCGGGGCAAAACACGCCCCAATAATTTAATCTTTAAAAAATATCACTAGCCGTTAGTCTACTGCATACAATTTAACATTGGCAATAATTGCCTTACTGTTTGGTTAGCATCGAATTAGTGTCTAGGCTTTTCCGTTTTAAATACAATAATACTGAAATAAAAGCAACTGAAATCAAATTACTTGTATTTTATATAATCAATAAACGTTCTTTATCAAACTATAAAGGTTCCCATCGACTGCACAAATTATCTTACATGCGCATACATCAAGTGGAGGGTCCAAAGACCTTGAGAAATTCCCCTTCATTAGCCGTTACATGTGGAAAGATACGAATTGGCTGAAAATTTAAACCTTACAGGGCTTCTTGAGTGCTCACTTTATCTCGAACCGCCTATAAAACACACTGTACAAGTTTTGCATGACAATTATAGTATATTTCCAAACACTGCAGTATGCATTAGGAAAAAATAATATGCTCGTGGTGTTTGTCAGTCAGAGTTTCCTACTTAATTATTCCCCTTTACATTAGATTATCTAGATATTATTGCACCTCCCCCCCCCTCCTTTTTTTTTACGTCCCTTCTTATGGTAACTCAAGAAAACTTTTCTCCATAAAAACTATGAAAATATGTATTTTTTAACATTACAAAAACATGTCCGTTACCTGCTAAAGTGTTCCAAACAGAAACTCGTTGGAATAGCTGTATGCACACAGTGAACTAACCTAATTCATCCACGACCACGTCAGTAATCTAACCTTATGGGAATCGCGTGTTTGATACATCACTCACCAGGGACATAGTCTATAGATTACAAAAACGTTAAGTACAGTAGGTACCAACATACTTTACTACTGCAACTCTTGAACTAATGAAGTTAGGACTGAATGCGGCACGTACATGTCACTTGTTTTTTGCGACGTGAATATAATCTGTGAATGAGAAGTTTGTGGTCAAGCTCTGAAAAGCGTAAAATTTTGATTTTGTCACGCCACGTCCTAAAACAAAAAATTAAGGGCCAGATTTTAAAAAAAAATCCTTTTAAATTCCTTGAACGCAAGCAATTTTTCGTAACAACCCATGACCTATGCTATTCTGACTTTCTTCTTAAGGGCTTCTAGAATCCTATACATTTGCAATAGTCCGTGTGTGTTAAGATATTGAATTAATTCTTCTTTCCACGTCAACAGCTCCCTGGCAAAATGTGGTCACATGTTTGAAACACGTATACGTACTGGAGGTTGTCAGCTTGCGTCCCCCCCCCCCCCCAATTCTACTGAGGAAGGGACAGTACAGGAAGACCCCTAACTAGTCTTCCCAAGATACTAGATCGCACAACGCCCACTACTGCACTGCGCGCGTCGAGAGAGTAGCTAGGGGAGAAAGGGTTCAATTAGCCTGGCTTTCCACTAGCATCGCCCCCGTGCAGGAGAAGCACTTCTAAACTGTGGGTTCAGCACAGTTTTCGCGGAGAGTCTGGTGTTCTAGTTAGAAAGCGGACACGCAAAAAAATATAATTGCCTGGAATTTATTGCTCTCCTACGTCACTGAACTCGCTAGGACACTCACTACACGACGTTATGAATATACCATTAGGAAGACAAGTCGGTGGTTGACAGTAGTTTCTCTACACCAACGAGGGCCTCGGTGATTCTCCACACCTAAGGTGAAGACTAACATAACGCAATGTGTCTGAGGAAACATGGCCTATCTTCCGCAGTCCCTTACGCGATCTTTACATAGGCTGTTCACTATAAACTGAGCACTCAGTAGACCTTGTAATTAAAATTATGTCATATTGGGCCAATATATGTTAACTTTTGAGAGCGTTGAAACTTTGACACTAGTTTTTAGTTACATGGAAGTTTTCACATCAAAAATAGTTAACATAACAGCAAAACGGCATTTTTATAGTGTTCACTTTATTGTGAACCGCCCTGTACAAAGACAATTACTAGGAAAGTATATTTATGACATGAATTCGTATTCTGAATAGACGAGATTGTGATGATGGGAAAAAAAAGGGGGGGGGGGTTGCCATCCCAATATTTTTGATAATAAACAAAAATACTGTACTCTCCCTTTTAGCTATACTATCTTTCACAATAACTTGGCTGAAAACTGCTAAATAGCACTATTTTGCACCTTGATAGCCAAATTTTTTCTTGAGGGAACATCCCCGACCCCACGACTTTAAGTTACTGGTTAGATTGGTATTACTGTATTCGTCTCCTCAACCAAAATTCTTAAGACCCGTCCATGGTACTCCAACTAAAATGACGCCGTGACTGTCTTTCAAATGCCCCATGACTCTCTCTATAAAAAATATCAGGCACTAGGGTGGTGTTAAAAAGAGAAAGTGAATGAAAATGGCTGACGTGTTTAAGTTGCTTTCTACAACAATACTCGTTGCAGAACAAATCCGATTGGAATGAAAATGAAATCCATTTTACTTTCCTTCATTATATGTGTAATACGTTTCGTGAATAATACTTCTGGGTATATTAACTATTACTGCTGACGTTAAACAAGAATTTAATACAACACGCGTGCCGTAGGTAGAATAATACAGTACCGTGCTGCTCTCTATAGTATGTTCTGTGTAGTGGTTATTATGTAGTTGAATTATTAGTGGATTGTATAATATATATATATATATATATATATATATATATATATATATATAGCCTAATAGCAGACTACATGAAAAAGGACACGGTACACTACCGATATAAAATATTCCCTTTTATTAGAACAAGATAACTTATGACGGTAGCGAAAGATACTCATTTAGTGCTATTCCCTACATGAAAAGTTACGTGAATTTTAAAAATGGATTATCCCAACATGACACAAAACACATTACTATGCTTTCCACCAAACATTCTTTCTCAAACAGTCTTAATTACACACAAGCGTTCCTCGGCATGAGCGATAGAGGCATGGAAATAACATTTATTAGAGTTCAAAATTTAGTTAATAGTTTTCCACGAGGTATAGCAAAGCCAGAAATTAATTATCATGAAAAGTTAGCATGACAAGAGGTTCATGAGCGACGTCTTACGTGCTTCTCATGCTGGTCTACAGTATTGACAAGCACATTGAGATTGTAGTAAAGAGAGGTGTTAGAGAATGCAATACAAAGACAGTCACTATCTGTATCGTTGTCGCTCTCGGAAAACAGACACAAATGAAGATATTTATTATGCAGAGGTGAAGTTAGAATATAGACCCTCAGGATGGTCCACGATGTGTCGTCCGTTGTTAGCCAAGCCATTCTTTATCAGCCTCCGGCATCATCACAATTGTGAAGTCAAAAGTGTACAAAGGACTAACCATAATCCAGTAGAATACAAACCATTTAATATTTAGAATAAACGTGTTGCATTTAACCGTAACCTTCACCCTCAGCAATAACCACTCAATTGTAACTTTTTTTTTCACAACGCAATGTTTACGCTGATAATCGAGCACGGGTTCTCCGTAATGAGAGGCAGTGTTACCACTGCTCCACCACGCTCGGTAATGGACGTAGTGTAACTCCTCGTCACCGTCGGAGATGCGATGTGCCCCGGGGTAACGACCCAGAACATAGGATGGCTGGGGGAGGGGGGGGGGGTCCGTCGGCTGAGGAAGAGCGCAGTCGCAGATGTAGAGTCGCTCGTGAAAGGTCGACCGGCGTGAAAGGCCGCCCCGAGCCGCTAATATCACGTGACGTCATAGCTACCGCTGCCATTCCTACGAGGTGTAGAGTCGCTTAGACATTCACGATAAAGAAAACATTCATTTTCTCGTAAGGACTTACCGCTAAACTGGAGGGCAATTTATGTTGTTCTCTCGCGCAAATTCTATATACACATCAAGGTAGCCGCCTGCCAAGCGTTTAAAAGCGTTGCAGTGAGTTAGTAAATACAATTTTGCACTTAACTATTCCACTCGTGCCCACTGTTTCAATATACGAAAGTAAAATACACACACTTCAAAAGGAGGAAATTTAGTTTTAAAGCATCACGTCAGTTACAAAAATTCTTTTCGGAGCGCCTGAAAATGGTTAAAAAACAGTTTTTCCAATCTGTTATATCTTTAATAACACTACTCCTGAGATTCGTGAGAAATTACTCTAAAAATATGTAATGAACTTTGCTCAAAACTTTTCACCAATTAAAATATGGGGTCACCATCGAAAGTCAGTCAGTCGAGTGAGACAGTTCAAGTGTGTTGCGATAGAGGCGATACCGCGCCAGATGAGCCGCTCGACATCGCCCTTGGCGCCGTGCCTCACTCACACTAACAACTGCCTATCCCATAGCCCGGGCATGAAGGTTAGGGATATACGTGTTCAATTATTTTAGATATGGCTCAGTATCTGTCGAACCGACATTTATGCCACCACTGACTTTTGTTCAGCTCGGCAAGGCCAACAATTTCTATGTGATATTTTAGAGCGGTTGCCAATTACTAACAGTGTCGAGTTGTGATGACAAACTGACATGAAAAATACTGTCATGCCACTTTCGTCATGTAGAGGCCATCGGGAGTACGGGCGTTTCTTAGAGGTAGAAACAGGAGAGGGAGGGAAACCGTCCTCCTCAATATTTTTAACTTCAATATGTTTTATTTTTCCGTGTTATTTACCGCTAAATAATTCCGTGCGACAAAAATCCATATATACTGAATTGATTTATGCTGACGAAATTCGTCGTTGGCAAATATCAAATTGCTAATTAATGAGCAAAAATATATATTCTGTATATGCCATGACAACCCCCATCCCCCTAAAAGAAACTGCTATAGGTCTTTCGTGATAAACTGAACATTAAAAATTTAACCTTTGAAAAAAAAAAATCACTAGCCGTTACCGTAAGATGGGGTGACCCAGGACACGTGGGGTGACTTGGGACATTTCGAAAAAAATATTTTTCCCACATATGGTAGCACTGAGTAAAGAAATTAACTTGTGATAAATTTCAAATGATGAATGTCTACATGGAAATTAATTCATATTTGCTCACAGTTGGCACACGTAGAAAATAAATTGTTTTATAAAAGTGTCCCAAGTCACCCCTCTTGTCCCGAATCATCCCATGTTACGGTACTCCATATAATTCAATATTAACTACAGTTGCCTTACTGCTTGTATAGTTGGCCGCGAAATTACGCAATATAGTTACATTTATTTCCTATTTAAATACAATACAGAAACAAAATCAACCAAAATCGTCATAATTGTATTTTATATAATCAGTTAAACTATTTTTATTGAACTGTATCGATTCATACTGACAGCACAATTTATTACGTATTAGCAGAAAGCAGAAGCTTAGCAGGGCATCTTGGAGTGATCACCATATCCCGAACCGCCTATAACGAGTCATGGTCGAGGCTAGGCAACTTCAGCACGTCACTTGCACCATAGCTCGCGTTATTTGGTGCCAGGCTGTACTTCACTGCCCTGTACATAGAGCATAATCTGCGATTCATTGGCCACGAACCTTCATGTCGCCATTTACATATGTGTGCGACCTCTACGTAAGATTGACTACTATGCCGTGAAAACAATTCTCCGCGGCAGGCCTCGACGTTGCCGGCCAATGACAGACGTCGAACAACAATGTTCTCAGTGTGAACTATTTTATTTCCTTACATACTCGGCATCAGTCGCATTATTAGATTGTTTTATTTTTCGCTTTCATGAAAAACTGCCATAAATGTGAATTATATTTACTTCGCGCTACAAAACAAGCATCGGAGTTGAACTTTTTAACTGCGACTTAGACCACAATCAGAACAATAAGTTAAGAATTTAAAAATATATAAAATGATGTAATGATTGCGGCCTAGATACTGATACGGAGCCGTAAGTCTGTCGGTTTCCTTATCTAGCGTAAAACCACATTACGGGAATTTAGACTCTGACATGTCATTATATAACTAATAAATCTAACTAAATCCAATCACCGTAAAAATCGTCGAAACTTTTGTCTAAATAACAAGCCATTATCCGCACAAATATTAAAATTATTAAAACAAATAATTTAAACCCACGACACATCATTTCTACTACTTTTAGGATATTAGATTTTCAAATCTGCAGTGTTTTGTTAAAAACAATGTATGTAGTCTTGAAAAAAATCAGTTAACTTTGTATGCAAAGTGGTTTCAGATAATTATGCAATTAAGGAAATTCTCAGTAATAAACTAATAGTCAATTCTATACCATTTTTGTCTAGAAAAAATTAGGATTACATAGTAAGAACAATTTTCAAAAAAACTGCGCAACTGCTTTCTGATATCTGCTCTCGTTTAGGAATAAAAAATAATTATTATCGTGGAAACGGTATAAATTGATGGATCAAGGCCTTAACTTAAGAAGGCTAGATTTAGCGGGAAAGAATAAAAATGGCAACACTGTTCAGTCTTCGCGAGGGATTGGAGAAGCTGGGAAAAAATAATAAAATGTGGAGGGGGAGGGTACAGCAGCCGAGGATATCTGAAGATCTCGCAACACGGGAAATAAAGAGAGAGAATGAATTGTCTGCGTGCCCGAGGAGAGGGGCGTGAGACAATGTACTTCCGGTCGGTACAGCTCAGGGAATTTATCTGGAGACGACACAAAACCTAAGAACAATGCGCTCTGCGGGCAAGATGTCGACGAACAGTTGCTCCTTTCTCACAAACAATGCCCGTCATACCTGTTCGTCACACTGTGTCAACTATAATTACGTACCTAGACTATCGCACGCCGCATCCTACACACTATATCTACTATCTTCATTAAGCATCTAACAACCCACACAAACGCGCTTAAATAATTGGAGTAAGTGCCATTAAAACTTAATTGCTACGGGAAAATTACTTATTTTACATTTTTCACCAATACTGTCTACTCATGATTACAATTTCGTCACGTAAAAACATGCATATCCTGAAGTAATTCCATTATGACTAGAGTAGAATACACAGTGTCCTAGCACGTTGCGCCTTACAAGGCTTGACGAAAAAAAACGTGATACCATTAAAATGATTAAAACAAAACTACTTGTAGCGGCGCACTTCACCCTGTTGGAAATTAAAATGCAAACAACTGAATACGAACACAGTACACCAACATACTACATTGTAATCTAGCAGTCTACTATTTCCGCGATAAAGTCGTCTCTCTATGATGTATACTCAAAATTCACCATTTTCATAACTTATTCATAGTAACAACAAATCCGCTAAACCTGTGGCGAATTTATAAACGTATTTTTGTGGGAAGGAGGGGGAGGGGCCCCTTACGTGACTTTATTTGATTGTAAAAATAACGAACCATCTCAAAAGTATGGTTGTTTACTGTTACAGACCATTAAAAATAACATACACACAAGTAGACCACATTACATGTACTTGGATCATCATAGAACAAAACTCCAGTTTACTTGAGGCGACTGGACATAACTTAGGCTACATAATGTTGAACACGATTTCGGGGAGCGGGCTTCATACCCCCCTCCCCCCTTTAAATCCACCACTGCGCTAAATCAATCAAAAAACTACGACATATGCACTGAAATCATAATTACGACTGCCAGAAAGGAAGCCCGATTATGGATCAGCACAAACTTCAAGAATAGCCAAAAATAGTATAGTTTCAGAAGTATTTCAGATCGGGTATATTCTCAAAAAGCCTTTGCGTTTGTTCTGTGTTTTACATTTTCATATTTTATGTCAAATAGTTTTACAAAACGTTTGAAATCGGCAGAAATTTAAGACATTTATTTCGCAATGGAGTATGTCCAAGCAAATAAATCCAGTCATGCACTCCCATTGCACAGTTCTTTCAAAGATCAGAAATCTAAGAATTAATAATATTTCTAACACAAAAAAATGCAATAGTAAAAACTTGGTTAAGACTTCCTTTAAATTTAACTATCTTGCTGTTTCGAACTTCGTGCAACGTGAGCACGATGGGCGCGATCAGGAGCTGGAAGAGTGCAAGCACTAAGGTCGATTTTTGCTCACTCACCACTTGCCTCATCGTCTCTAAAGGCGGTCAGCTGATTGCCAGTCTTCCCGTCCCTTTTTACTATCCAGAAAGGAGGCAGGCGCGTTTTCTCAGAAGTGCAGACTTGAATTTGATTTTTCAAAGCATTCAGTTCAAAATGCAAGTCTAAGAGCATACATACGATAAACAAGGATGCACCGTTTGTTAGCAAAAGGTTATTTTGCTTGATTTTAGCTTATTTTCATAACTAAATCGAATATATTTTAGGTGCATAAATCTTAAAAACTATTAGGTTTTTGCTATCAAAAAATATATTATAGGTCATTTGGGATAAAGTGAGCACTAAAAATTAAAAATAAATATTACTAGCCGTTACTGCATGCAATTCAACATTAAGGACGTTTGACCCGTAAAAATTCAAATTTTTATATTTGTGTCTAACACTGTTCAACTTTTACGCATCAGATAACATGTCATTTCCCCGAATAAAAAAAAATTAGGGCCCATAGTTTCAGCATAATCACTTATCAAAGTCACAAAATGGCAGTTGCGGTGTAGCCAAAATAATAAAAAATAATTAACTTGCAGAAACAAGATAATTCATATCGATACTTAATGATGTGAACTACTTCAAGACACTTTTGTAAACACAAAGCGATATATTTTTGTATTTTTTAAAAATTGATGAAAATGAGTAAATTTTTGCATAACTTTGCTTTCGGCTACTACTGAAATATTCAAAACTAACTTTTGTCAAACATGTCATGAAATGCATTGATACACTGACTTACAGTTCCCGTAATTTTGAATTCATTAGTTAATTACTTTTTTTATTATGGCTGCACCATAGTGGCCATTTCGTGACACTGATGAGTGATTTTGCAAAAACTATGGGGCCTAATTTTTTTTTATTTGGGGAAATGACGTGTTATCTGATGTGCAAAAGTTGAACGGTGTTGGGCACAAATATAAAAAAAAATAAAATTTTACGGGTCCAACGCCCTTAACTCCAGTTGTTTTACTGCTTGTATGGTTGGCAGCGAAATTACGCAATATAGTTCCGTGTATTTCCCTATTTAAATATAACAATATTGAAATAAAAGCAACCGAAATAGAAATTATTGTATCTTATATAATTAATATATATTTTTTAACAAACTGTACGCATTTATACAGACTGTACAATTAATCTTAGACGCGCAAGCATCAAGTGATGTGTCCAGAGAGGTTAGACATGTCCCGTAGTTAGCCGTTACGCGCGGAAATATACGAATTGGCTGAAAATAGAACTTAAGCAGGGCTTTTGTGAGTGCTCACTTTATCCCAAAACGCCTATAATTACAATTTAGTATACATTTTTTCACAACGTAGAGATTCTTCGATATGAAAATTCTGTAGCTTTAAAAACTATTGTCTACATCAATATAAAACTACCGGAGGTCCATGGTCTTCAATCAAGCGACTACGCACTGCTTTAAGTGTCTCCCTTCTGGCTGTTCATTTTCGTTGATTCGCTTCTGCGCATCTGTTCTGTAGAGGCCTACTTTACCCTCTTTTCCCCGACCCTTGTGGCAGTTCAAATGTGTTTACGTTAGTTTAAGTTAGTTTCAAATATTAGAAAACGCCTTGTTTTAGTTCAAAAGTCTCGGTAAGTTAGAAAAACGACGGTAACAAATAAAAACCACTACCTCGCAACTCGCGCATGCGCAGAACGATGCGCGCCCAGTTCAAACCTGCCAATAGGAAGAGAGCTACTACTGCCCAAAACTTTCCGTCTACGACTGCGCTTACGTATCCAAGAAAAAGTTCTATGGATATCACTACACAACGGAAATTTGCGGCATGTATTTTGTGGCAATATGTTTTACGTAACACTGCGCCTTACAAGACTGACGGTTTGTGTAACGCGTGCACTGTGACGTTTATGTGGCATAAAGATACTATCTCAACGAAAAACAAATGGAACCACGTCTCCAAATTTCTCCGTATGCCCGTGAATAATAGTCCAAAGATAATATGTTTCCTAATGTCAACAGGTTTCAGAGCCATGGGCTGCAGTGGTCCAGATAGAAACAGGACCAACCATTAAGCAAGTGTTAAATACACGCTAATGCCCTCCCCTGCGGCCTACATACACCCACGCACGCGTAGTTTTCTTGCACTATACAGGAATGTAAACTCCGATGATGTTGAAGGAATCATACTCCGCCGCTAGAAACTCCATTCGCTTAAGTCCTCGCCTCGCCAGACAATGCTTAGTCCGCTGGAGGCAACAAAAAAGGTGATTAATATGGTCGGCACTAATACCATTTGTAATTTTAATTTTAACTGGACATATTTGCGTCTAAACGTATGATCACGTAAACACACCCAACTATTAAAGCTCCATAAAAGCATAATCAAAGGGGAGAGATTTGATGAGCGCCGAACAGCGAGGTCTCCAGTACTGGTGAGGGTGATACGAGGCACGGAGCAGGGACGCAATAGGGCGGGAGAACCCCGAGAAAACTCGCAGGCCAACGGCAATGCCAGTCACGTCTTGCCCATGCGAAAATCCTGGGAGGGAGAGAGGGGGGAAGACGCCACGTGGAATATGATCTGAATCGCCGTGGTAAGAGACGAGTGGTGACACTACAGTGGCCTCTGCACAGGCAGGCCGTGCAGCATTTGTTTACAGTCATGTGACCCGGCCTAAAACCTTGTTGTATTTGCATGTCTTGTATTTATCTTCCCTGCGTAAAATAATACTTGCTACGTACAAGTAAATGCATTATAGTATTTCAATCGAAGTTACTAAATTATGAGGAAACAGAATGTTTGTACATTGTTGGAATGCACCGTTAAATTCGGGACAGCATTTTGGATTGTTCTTTTAGCAGCACACTCCGGTCAGTCTAGTTCTCTTCTTGCATGGAGAAAAAAATAGCACTTTACAAAACTTATTTTAAAGATAGTCTTCAAAAGTGTTTTTGTTTTATCAACACTATACTAATTACTGTACATTTAACAATACTTTGGAATATACAAAAACACTAATATTTGTGTACATTAATAACGTCCACCTTTAAATTCTTCGTAAATTTTACAACTGATTCCTCGTAAATTTTAGAACGACTTTC
>PNEQ01018992.1:23061-42607 GCA_003012365.1 Medauroidea extradentata
GGGGGAATTCCTAAAAAGTAGCTATACCCACACCTAGTCACAGGAGGGGGAGAAGGGGAGGGTCCGGAGACCCCATCACGGAAAAAATGTTTTTAAGGTGCAAAATGATGCAATTTAATGCATTTCCTAAACAAAAAATTTGCAATATTTTACAGATAAACTATATATCAAACGTCAAAAAGGGAAGTAGCCACCCCCGGATCCTCGGCAATTTCAAAAGTAAAAAAACGGCCCCCCCCTTACCGGGTCCGCGATGTTTTAAGTAGTGACCCTACGATTTTATTTACGGAAGTATGAAGTAAAGTCCAGCGCGTGCTTCTGTATTTTTGTTTTATGATCCCGCCCGGTGGAAAGGCCGTTTTTATCCAGTTTAAGGTGCCCAGAAACCATGTTTCTAGCATAAAAAAAATAGGGAATCATAGTTTTAAATGATTTTCTTATTCATAGATAAATTTATACGTTTAGTAGTATTCCTTTAAGAAAAATGCTCTCAATATGCTGTCTCAACGTGCATGCGCCAACTCATAGGGCTCGTAAGCATTTATTTACACTCCCTCCTTCACTGTGTGACAAACACGTGTACTGTAGCGACAGTTCTGACAAGTTGCGTGAACTTACACACTCCTCGCACAAGCCTATCTCTGCAGTTACCAGCTTTACCAGGGTAACCGAGGTTGCCTCTCACCAGGCACCGTAAGCAGTTCACAACTTTTTTTTCTGTCTTCCATGCACGTATGTACAAAACTATTTTCGCGAAAAAGTCCGGTCCCAATAAAAAAGCAAACACACAACTGCAGCGCCGTGCCTAAAAGAGAGTTCGTGCACACGGAATACGACCTCTCCACCACGACCCGAAATTCTGAAACAATCACACTCTCCACTGCACTTATACCAAGCACACAAAGTCTATTATAATTCTGTGTGTGTACGTATATGTTTGTAGTCGGGGGTCAATCCAGAGGGGGGAGGTCACGGAGCGCGAGCCCCGTTTAACCTTTTAAATCAGATTTTATCCTTACAGTATTACAATTGAGGACTTAACATTCATAAGGGGCTAAGCGCCAAAAGGAAAGTTTCGAGGTAATGACGAAAACAGTAGCCTATATTGCGACAAACAAATGAACAAGGAATTATCCAAATGCATTCACATATTTTTTTACAATAGGAAAGTAGTAAATGGGAGCGATCGAACAGTAATTAATACAAACCTCTTATTAATATCAATACATATTTTATCAATGAACTAAAATGCGTTGCTGTTACCCCCACCATATAATTGCTCTGATGTACGGCGCGCATGAATATCACTAGGAGATAGCACTTTAGGTAGTCTTCGACCTAATGTTTTGGCACCTTTCTGTGTATCTAACTCATGTTTGTCGAAAATGGTACTTAGACCCTTTTGAATGTTAAGTCCTCAATTTCTTGAAGTTGCATATTCAATTTTTTGGTTAGGAAAGACCGTAAATAGAACCACATTGCACCTTAAAACAAACTTTAGGGGGGGGGGGGGCGTTGCGTTTGGCTTGAGACGTAGATGTACATCCTTTTACGGTATCCCTCCATCCCTTTCCGCGCAACAGAGCTGGATCCATCACTGTATAGGGTACATAGCAACAAAAATACCCTCCCCCCAAAAAAAAACTGGCTACGCCCCTATGGTCATACTATCAGCAGTGAAGATGACGGAAGCGTCGTTCACAGCAAGTAGCAGGAGAGGAGCAAGTGATGTCACCGGCATCCAACCAACCACACATGTCAGCCGATGATGCCTTGCTCGCCTCTCGGCCGAGAGCTGCTGCCTACATGCGTCCAGCGACAACGATTATTTTCCCGTCCTCTATAACGACCTCCACAACAACTCTAAAATTAGCGGACTGGCCGCATTTAACACGCGATCCTACAGTAGTTCCAACCTACGCACATCTGTCAGTCCATCTACAGCCTTCAAGATTGGGAAAAGGAAAAATTCGTGTGAAAAGTGACCTACTGGTTAATAATCTACTGTACCGTGCATACTCAAGCCCCGACCATAAGCCCATTAGCTGCTGCTACCCACTGGAACTACAGACAATGCACGGCATGACGGTGCATGTTCCTTTACCTTTCAATAGACGTGTGTTTACTGGAATATGTTGATATTTGCGTAGAGGGACAACTGTGATCTTCGAGTATCCAAACTTTAAACTGCATCGCGCAAAACATTTTTTCGAGATGAGGTGAAGTGACAAAGTTTTACGTCCATCGGAGCCGGGATTCGAACACAGGACCTCTCGTACCGTAGACCGGCATCATCATTTCCAGTTAACCTTATTATTTTTTTCATCTTTATAGCCTCTCTAAATAGGTTTGACTACAATTTTACCTTCTACTGTTACTGACAGTTCTTCTGATGACATAACCGCAAAGTAAAACATTGTTATATCATGTCAAAAATTTTACTGTGTTCGTTAAAAATTACTACATAAATGAGTAAAGATATTTTGGTCAGCGCTTTAACATATATGTCTTTATTGCTTGTTGTGGGTGACATGTGAGTATGGAGCAGCAGCGCTGGAATGAAGGGGGCGGGGGAAATGGGATATCCCCGAGAAAACCCGCCGACTAACGGCATCGTCCGGCATGATTCCCGCGTGCAAAATCTCAGGTCAACACCGCCGGGAAACGAACACTGCTCGCCTTGTTGGGAGGCAAGTGCCCTAGCCGCTGGCCAATCACGGACACAACTGTATAAACAAGATAATTTACAGCGGACATGGTTGCCAAGACAAGAGGACTTGAATGAGTTAAATCACTCTTGGGAGGGTGTTTGCGTATTCTGGAAATTCGTGAAAATATTACATTGTCATTCCAAATTTTAAAACCAGAAATATTTCCATGGATGATCATTATATTCAGTTGCTATTTTATTTCTATCGTAAAGACACACCACGAAGGGCCATTATTCATTAATTGCTTTCATGAGTTATTTTTATTCCTAATCGAGAGCAGATATCAAAAAATTGTAGCACAATTTTGATAAAACTAGTTTTTACTCATTTTTCTGGACAAAAATTATGTGAATTTAGCTAACTGGTCATTACTGAGAACTAACTTAATTGCGTGATTAGCTGAAACCTTTATGTATTTTGTCTCCAAGAAATTTGTTAACATAGTAGCCACTGTTTTTAATAAAACTATGGAACCGTTTTTTCGATGACTGTTCTCGTTTAGGATTAAAACCATTAGCTATCTAATCGTAAAAGCAGTAGAAATGATGGATTATGGTCTGAAGAAAACTAGGATTTCCGTTTATCATGCAAAAAAGAATGTTACCTATAAGACATCCTTGAAACAAATGTCGCTTGAGTGATATAAATATAACATGACGTGTAGTCTTTGAGCAAGTAGAATTAAAACATTTCATTTCTGCGTATAGCATGCAGCATTTTGATAGGCTCAAAATTATCGTACAACTCAAGTATTTTTTTCTGTTGACGACGAAAATTTATAATTGTTAAATGTGGTTTTATCATTGTATTTGTCATAAGTGTTAGTTGTTGAATGAGAGTATAAATTAAGTATTCAGTCGACTGGCGGGACAGACAGTGATGGTTTTATGGCAGGGTCCAGCAGGGAGCCAGCCAAGGTATGGAATGTAGAGAGAAAGCTGCCACAGGGCGAAGTTTACAGAGGACTTTGCTGAGCATTCATTACAAGTATTTAAAAATAACTAAATAAGGAATATGTAGTGATCAATTAAAATGTAATAGTGTCAATGTAGATATGGAAAAATTTCAATAAAATTAAACTAACAGTTCGAGAGTAACCGCTACACGAAGTTACCCTATTGTCCTCAGCTATTGGCTGATGTGTTTCGATGCACGTTTTCGGGTAGAAGCCTCCGCTTAGCTGTAGATGATAGGGATTCGTGAGGTAATCGTCGATGAGTTAACCGCACGACGGAGACTGGCTCAGACCATGTGACAAACCCCGCGCCGCCGCCACAGAATACATACGTACCCGCGCTTAATAGAACTATCCAAACACATGAATATTAAGAGCACAAGCAATATCTACTTTACGGGCGTCACAGGTGGACTAAGAATAATTACGGTTTATTTATTAAAGCAAATAGTTGTACGGACCCTACTTATGCATTGAGTGTCTATATAATACAACCCAAAGAGGGGCTTACAAGACTATTGTAACATTAATTAAGCTAATACTATACTAATGACACAGTGACAGTCTATGTTTAAAGCACAGTATTCTATGTGAAATGTCTAAATGAACATTAACATACAGAAAAACCTTGCCATTTCATATTTATACTCAGTACTGATACTCTACTGTAACTGTATGGCCTAATGTTAAATTTAATATTTTACTAAAGAAAATGAGAGATAAATAAAATAGCTATGAACTCCTTTTCCTTGGCATCATAATACTGTACCATTCATAACCAATGTATTACTCGTCAACTAAATTGAGAGTGCTTGAAAGCTAGGTAGAGCCCTTCAGTATACATTCAATTATTCCTCATTCGTATTCCTTCCATGCACACGCTGACGACCAAAGCTGTGAATAATTCGTGAATCCATGACGTGGCCAAACACTTCGGGCATTTCTTCGTTAAAGAGTTGTATCAGTAATTAGCACGATAGCAATGCTGTGATCAACTCGTCAACAATCCAATACAAAGACACTGCAGTGTGGTAGTCGGCAATAAAACGACAACGGCTATGTCGTGTAAAAAAGCTGTGTAATCTTCGCCTGCTGCCAAATCAGTTGGCAAAATAATATAGGGACGACGCTGCTGAAGCCCTCCCTTACTATGGATTTTGCAGCTTGTTTCAATGCCATATTGGCATATCTGCAGCTCTACTTCATTGTCAATCTCAGTGCGTATCTACTGCACAGGCGTCTCATTAGACTGTGCCAAACAGGATAGACACAAGATTTCTGCAACATCACGTCTGTATTTGCTGGTAGAACTACATTGGCCGATTGTAGTCATTTTGGGTAAAATATAAAGTCTGAGTGGAATGTGAGAATATTTCATTGCAGAGACGAAAAGCAAGTCAATTGTAGTAGCCTATATTGATATAAATAAAAATAACTTTACAAAATTGTACTGCGGAGACACCGCATTCAGCAAAAGTATTTAACAGGTATAAAATACGTGTACATTTTTTAATTCCCTCCAACTTAAAACTCTGGACAGCATTACAGCCGTTCATAAAGACCCTGGTGACCGACAAAAAACAAGGTGCGTCAATATGGTGTTATCTTGGGGGGGGGGGGATTTATTTGGCGGAAGCCGACTTGCTGCATTCGGGAGGGTGATTTTTTTGGAATTTTCATGTGCGCCAAACTTTAATAACGAAAATTCAATAACATAACTTCAATACAAAAACAAACGTTACACAATTTTCATTCTAAAGTAAGGGACGGACGCTTCCCTCCTTCCCCTTTAAATGACTCCTCCACAAAAAAAAACTCAGGTGACAGATACCCTACCGTAATCCAGCTCGTGTGATTTCGAAAAAGGCACCAGCAAGAGGCGAGTCTGTCATGCTATAAAATGAAAAACTGTGTTCGAGTTAGTTGCAGGACTTTCGGGTGCATTTGTATCAATCCGGGTACCAGAATATGCAAGCAAGCTTTTTTTGTCGGGTTGAAGGCATCTGAAACGGTGCGTTTGAAGAGAATATTTATGAAAGTGAGTACACAGCTCTCCCCTGGAATTGTTTTCTTGAAAAACACAATTGGGAATATATTTTGCAGCATCGCGCCACGTTTTTACAATTAAGTTTGCGGGTCGCTTTGAGGTTGCCGCATGCACTAGCCGCAGAGCTGTGAGCAAAAAGAGCTTCATTCAACATGTAGACGTCTATTCGAAACCTTGCGCAGAATCTTTAAAAAAAAGTTAAGGCATGCAACACCTTTACATTTTTTTTATTAGGTCCTATATGATAGGGTCACCACTGAATGTGTCCTAGAGGAAAGGTATTCGCGAGTATAACATGCCAATTCTTTGACTCGCTCCTAGAGGCTAGGGTGAGGCGCATGGGGTTTCTCCTATGCCAAGAATGCGCAAAATACGGCAACCCAGGGTGCCACCTGAACGTCGGCGTATTGTGCACGCCATGTAAGCTGGGAGTAAAATAATTTGCACACTGAAGTACACCACCAACAACACGTAATCGGGCTTGAAATCACACACTGCACCCTACCGATGACAGCAGTCGAAGAACCAGATACGCATGCAGAAATATTGATAGGCGACTCACTCGGACCCTCGAGGATCATGGTTCACATCCCGGAACAGTAGTATCCCTGGCCAAGGTGGGCGACCCCTCGGCCGCCGCACCTCTCACGCACATCCTGCGGGTCCGACGCACCGCCACGCACTGGCCGAACTGGGCCGAGCGCATTTGGCACGGGCCGAGCGGTCAACTGCGCCGCCCAACGGCGTCCGACGTACGCGCGTCCCCACACCTAGCGTCCAGCCACAGTAGCTCGCTACAACTCCCCGCGCTCGCACGACCCCGCGCATAGGGTCCTGCCAGGATACCTCGCCGCAAAGTTCGGTGATGAACGCCTCCTCACACCTAGCCTCCAGGCAGAGAAGATTGCCGTAACGTCTACGTAGACGCGTCACCGTAACTTCAGTCAAATGTGATTCGTCAAACGCTGCCACTTCACGTATCCAAGTAGTTTCAGCAGCATTATGTTCCAAGCAATAACGCATCCTCACGCCTATCATCCAAGTAAAGGATATCGGGATTGGTAAACATTATAATATGTAGCTATGTATACCAATGAAAATCTGTTTTTACCATGGCTACGCTTAGAAAACATCACGTTTTGAATGATACATAGTATGCAAAAACTACATGTTCAGAAAATTGCAAACGAAGGAAAATAACTTAAAATATTTACAACATGAATAATTTTGAATGGGAAAACAAGTTTTTTCCGGTTAAATAAATAGCTTTATTAGAACTCAGGTTACTGTGGTCAATTGTTGCTACGCATTTTACATATTTTTAATGCACCTGTATATGGATAGTAAAAACATTTGTGGATGATTTTTCAGTAGTTTCAAAACAATCGCACGCATTCGAAAAGTCATGTCAGGACCCTCCCGAATAAAAACATTATTTTGAAGCTTAAAATTCCATAGTACGACGGTAACACTGTTCTGTAGTGCATCAGTATCGCCCTTATCGCTTGCAAGTTAGCCGTGCTAACAGCTCCGGTTACGCGACACCCTGGAAGGGTGGCTGTCTTTCATTCCTCGTATCGTGCGCACCCTATAAGACACAGTGGGTACACACCTGGTGTCACACAAGGTACGAGGCACAAAGGGGGAGAGCTTGGGTTCGGGTCACATGCTCCCCCCCTCCCTTTACCGTCCTCGGCAATAAGACCACTTGGTTCTCACGACTGGATCCCCTGCTTCAGCGGTTACTTTCAAGGGCGAGAGAGGCAGACCGCGGGAACTTGGGTCTTCCGTTCCGGAACTGTGCTTCAGAGAGCTTCCTCACCTTCCAGCTCACCTCCGAGAACCTAACTAGACCCGTCGTCACTGCAGCTATACAGGGTGTACATAAATACAATACGTCCACAAACTAACGAATAAGAAGCACACCACGCGAATCCTAGGCTAAAATGACACGACGAAGTACACGGCACAATGTTGGTACACATTTTACATACACAATGTGGCAACATCGCACGGTAGGTAGTCCCCTACCGCGCTCCACAGATATCTTACTACTATTGTTCTGGCCTGTATGTTATGGCTGCACGTTTACTTGACGTAACACACACAAAGTAATACTTGGAGGTGGAGCACAAGAGGGGATTATCAGTGCAGTGTTGCCACATTGTGAAAGTAAAATGTATTGCAACATTGTGCCTTGTATGGTTACGTATTCAGTTTAACCCAGGATTCGCATGGTGTGATTATTATTTGGTTATTTCTGGACATCCTGTACATGCGTGCTACACTGTTAGGAGTGGATGAGCACCCGTGATCGTATTTGATCTGTAAACCCAAGCCCATAAATGCTTAGTTTGCTAAGATGTCTAATCACAAATGATATGAAAGTCGTAAATAAACGGAGAAAATTAGTACATCAACATGTACCCCATTTTATAATAAAGGAAACTACTTCCACCAACGTCAATACAATACACTGATTGCACCACCTTACGAACACATACTACTGAATACGTCTGTATACTGTTCGTCGCGTACTCTACAACATGTTTGCCTACATACATGCACCGGACTTCGCATGTAAACAAAGCTATTATATGTAAACAAAGATATTCTAGACAATAGGTTTATCAGCAAAATAGCCTAATTTTCCTTTCAGAGCTTAACGCAACATTATTTACTTTTATTATGCACCGTATACAGAATATAAAGTATTTTACGGATACGGACAGTTTTTGTGTGAATCTGTATTCAAAACTACATAAGCATTGTGATATACAAGTCGCGTAGGGATAGGATATAATCCACGCAATTTCGTGCATAGCATAGTTGCCGCAATAAATTTGTACCGCACTTCATTACGGTGGATACATCGCTACTTTTATCTATATGCTTTGAAAATTCACTTCGGGTGCAATAAACACGGGTCAGAGAACAGCGATGTCATAACGGTTATATTAATATCTAATAACTTACGATTCACCGGTTTAATAAAAGCTTATATGATTCACTGGTTTAATAAAGGCTTATACGAACAAAATTTACAAGGTAGCCTTGCTACCACATTTACGCTTCGAAGAACATGGTAATCCTCGATTCCAAGTAAAATACGCACAATCCAATTTTCATAGTGGTTGTTAGTTTAGTTTGCTGAGTATCAAACTGAATATCACTCGGAAAGTACATCCCAGGTAATTTATTTTAATCAATACTTATTTGAAGCAAGCAGAACATTCTTCGTGCACGACATCTGTTTTAATACGCTTTTAACCTACACGGACATAGAATGGTGGTCGTATTAAATGTCACCAGAAGTTTACATTTTACACGATACAAGGCTCAAAGTTGTTCTAGGTAAATGAGCACTTCTTGCAGACTACCGTACAAAATATGTACTGTGGTCGAAACATTACAATACAAAATACTATTAAACCTATACACAGAGTTAGTTGCTCCTGTTGTGTTTGTACACCCGACGGAAAGATGCGTAACGGCCGAAAGGAACAACAAACTAGTACTTTCAAGCTGTCGATCTTACCATGAACAGACAATATTATACACAGGAAACAGTGTAAACGTATCAGACAATTAACAAGCTTGTCCGAGGTAGCTGTTCGGTTACTATTGATTACCTAGGGTTGGGCGACATGTCGACAATCGATCCACACTACGTTTAATAATGCAACTGCCATTTGATGTATCGCAAATAACGTTACAAAAGCGAAGATATGTTAATTATAATAACAGTGAAACCTCTTTTACATAAACCTCAAAAAGTGCAAGAATTTACACACTAATATCCAGGTTTTAAATTAATGGGGGTCACCAAAAAATTAAAATAATAATGCTGTGATGAAGGCGAATTCGATATTGTACATCTTTAAATACTTCCTATTCAGCATATAACTTAACCACAAAGTACGTATATCTTCTCAGGGCGCTTAACTGGCCCGCAATGTTTCCGTTGTACCGCCGAGATATGGGATTTAAAGCCGCGACCTCTCTCGTTTTACCGTCGGAAAGTCTGCAGCAAGAATTATGACAGAGTTCTTCGCTATTTTGCTATCAATGAGGTTACTAGATTTTGAGATACAACTAAGGAAAAAATTCAACCAAATTCAACTGAAGCAGCTGTAAGATCGTAAAACCCGATCGGGTTCCTTCGTCAAGAAAGGCCTTCGCCTGGGACAGGAACGGCGTTATTGCGTGTTACGCCATGTTCTTGTCGACGTGAAACTGCTGAAAATATATGTTCCCAAAATGTTTCATTATGAGGGGTTGGTCCGTTCCGTCTCTTTCGTTAAGTCACCTGTAGAGATGATGATATATCGCAAAACTTTTTTGTGCCAACATACCTTTGATAACACTAATTTCTTTTGGCATGTATGGCTGGGTGATATACGTCCGAAACAACTTACTTACCTGCAGACCAACAACAAGAATCAAATATTACAACAGCGGGATTATTGACTCAGTCAAATAGGGTAACAGCCCCTCGTACAAGTGAAAGCCAATAATCTTTTCAAAAGCTGAACGTGCGTTGAAACCCAGCAAACAATCATGATTTCCCGCGATAAACCATCATCTCTAGTCATCTGTTCACTGGTCTTAGACCTCTCGCCTCTTGGTTAACATTGTATTATTGTTTTGTGATTAATGCATACAGCATATAGTTTTTTTTATCTAATCTGGTATTCGGATAATCCGTGAAAAACTTCCGACAAGGTCGGAACCACATAGTTAAGACGCCACAGTCATTAAAACATAGTTTCAAAACCCTCTAACATTGCTAAAAAACGGCCTTTTCAGACTTCCGTGCTTCAAAACGTACCAGTTTGATGTATGTGAAACTCAGGTTGAGACCTGCACTGAACATAGTTGCAGATTTTCCACCAATAAAATGATATGGTCACCTCTTAATGCCCCATAGTAAAAACCGTTCGGCGGGAAGCTTGCACGCTAGTTCAGCGCTTGGATCTTTGAGGCGACGCGGCATTTGATGCGCGCTTCAAGGTCGACCTTACTGCTCCGTCGCTTTTGAGCCTCTCACGCGTTGGTAGGCGGCGCCCTTAAAGAAACTTATTCCTGGCTGTTGTATCTGGAAAAATTCCAAACTGAATCATATAAAACAGTCGCTTATAGCTTTCCGCCATACTTCCCACAAATCAAATTATAGGGTCATCACTTTTGGAAGTTCCATAGAAAATATACTACTACGACAACACCGCGCACTCCGCGCACAAAGGTGTCTATTCTAGACGCACGCACCACTGTCCCCCTTTTTATACTGCGAGACGAAGGCAACTTTACACAATGCGAGATATATAAATCCATACTTCAATATAAATCCAAACTTCAATGACAATCTGCAGGTTACAACAAAAAAAAAATAGTTATTATCCACTTTTTGAGAAAATCTCTTGTGGACATGACGCATTCGTTGCGCTGAATTTAAGGCGCAACAAATAGGACACGAAAGTCCGCGACAGAATTTCGCCACAAAAATGCATTACGCCGAAATATTTTTTACCTCGGAAAGTTGACATATACTGCCGTAGGATGGCATCGCGAAACATACGATTTTTATCTAAAGATTTGTATAACATACCATCTTGGGTAGAATTTTCAATTAATTATATTCATAGCAATTACAATTTTCGTATTATATCACTAACGTTACACAAAGACTATGATTTAGGCCGCGGTTATATGGCGGCCTGAAGTAGATAACCGAAAGGGGTTTAGTCCGAAGCCATTTTTAAACACGTTCAGTGTATAGCTGCCGAAGTGAACACGTTCGCGTGGTTACACGGTACTCGATTGTCGCAGTCAAAATCGATTGTGTTTTGTTACAGTATATTGTTTTGAGGTTATGTTTGGTTTAACCGTTTAACCTATGTACAAAAGGTAAACAGAGGAAAGTAGCTAGAGACACGTCAAATTTACGTTATATTTTTTGAACTCACTTGTTTACATATTAAAAGTTGCGTCGATCGCATTAAACATAACATTTTGAAAACTCTACTTACCCCGTCCCAAAGCTTGTAACACACTCATATGTTGGTGCAATGTGTTATGTGGTGACAAAAATTCTTCGTGACACAAAACATTTAAACCAATATTACACTTTATGGCCTGTGGCAAGGATTTAGAAACGTTACCTTTACCGCGAACAACCACGTGCCTGCTCAGTGCATACAAGAGTACTGGAAATGGCATACATTCCTTTTCCGTTGCAAATATATTGAAGGACTCATATTTGAATATGAAACTATTTTTACTCATTAAAATGTTTTGTTGCCTATGTATAACAATTTCCGCAGCTGCAACATAACACGGAATTGTCAGTAATCTTGTGCGCAATGCTTGTTGACGTTTAATGAACCAATCACAGCAAGGAATAGAGACTGTT
Organism: Medauroidea extradentata; assembly: GCA_003012365.1. Classification (NCBI taxonomy): domain Eukaryota; kingdom Metazoa; phylum Arthropoda; class Insecta; order Phasmatodea; family Phasmatidae; genus Medauroidea; species Medauroidea extradentata. Next base: position 35,187 of record PNEQ01018992.1, read on the forward strand.
GTTTAGGTGAAGAACCTTAACAACCTGTTCAGTTCGAATAGGAAGCAGCAAAGATACGAACTACTGCAGACACCGTGTGACCACACTATTGCAAACGTTTTTTAAACTACAATAGATGCCGTTTTCGCCAACATGGTCAGACGTTCAATGTGAAATCATATGTATTGTTACAAGTTGCGGGCTAGGTACGTTTGGGGATGGAGGTCTTGGATAAAATTAAGAAAATAAAGCTAACCTAGTTAATTTACAACTGTATATACAAAAAAATCTATGTCTATAAAGATTTACCACAATAAATGTCAAACAGAACAAATAAATTCTATTTACATAAAGGATAAAAAAATACATTTACATAAATTCTTTGTATATGGAAAGGTTACTAGTCACTCACAATGGTGGACCCAAAGAAATAATACCGCAGAATCTTTCTGGCCTAGAATCACCTTCTTCCTACTACTTGCTGTGGTCCCACTCGCTGGACGCCCTTGAACAGTCGTCGCAATCCAATACTTGTCACTATCACTTCAGATCACACTAGGCACCTGCCAGCAAAAACTCTCTCGCTCCTGCTGCAGCTCCCCCTCATATACCAAACCATCCTTCTTCTCGAATTATCTCAGCGGGTCTCTGTTCTCCAACCTCCTGGAAAGATGTCGCTTCAATGTCAAGCACCACCCCGAGAGATAAAGAGGGAACAGGATCATTCCAGATCACGATATTTTCCCTCGGTTACCCGATACTGGGTGCAGGTGGTTATCATGGAGTAATACAATCACTCGAGGAGATCTTTTAGCGCTGCCCGCACTGTATTGTATTTCACCGCCCTGCCCGACAGCCATGGCGCCGAGGAGTGAGTGGGAAGGGGGTGTCCTAGCTCCGCCACCACAGTATCGTACTACACCGCCCAGCCAGACAGTCGCGGCTCGCAACACTGCCCCCTCCTCAAGTCTGTTCGTCCCGAGCAGACTCAACAGACTCTGGTCCATCATAGAGAGCAAGTCTGTCAATATGCACAACCTTGGGTTTTCTTGTCCGAGAGCCCTTGCGAACTATCCAGAAGACTACATCATTTATCTTCTTGGCAATCTGATAAGGGCCTTCCCAGCATTTCTGTAGTTTCGGACAGTATTCTTTCCGCCGTTGTGGGTTATACAGCCACACCAGCAGTCTTCCTTAAAATGTCCTTTCAGGTCCCCTCCGATCAACCCTGTTTTCATCAGGTCGGTGTTGACTCTTAAATGTTGCCGAGCGAAGTCATGGACTGTGCTCAATTTGCGACGCAGTTCGTCAGCATACACCATCGGTGAAGCAGGCTGTTCTTCATCTGCTGGCCTCCCAAGCAGCAGATCACTTGGAAGACGAAGCTCTCGCCATAACAGCATCTTCGAAGGTGTTACCCTTGTGGCTTCATGGACAGCTGCCCGATATGCAAGGAGAAACAGGGGCACCTTTGAGTCCCAGTCCTTTTGATTGTCGGCTACAAAAATGGACAGATACTGTTCTAAGATACGATGTAAACGCTCGACCATCCCATCCGACTGAGGATGCAAAGGAGTAGTCCGTGTCTTCTTCATTCCCAAAATTTTGGTCACTTCCTGGAATAATTTGGCTTCAAAGTTGCAGCCCTGGTCGGAGTGAAGTTCGAGTGGCACTCCAAACCTTGAGAATACATGCTCTACTAAAGCATCGGCCACTGTGCTAGCCTCTTGGTTAGGTATTGGTATGACTTCAGGCCACTTGGTGAAGTAGTCTTGCACCACCAATAGGTACCGATTCTTCCTCTCAGTTACTGGCAAGGGACCCAAAATATCTACTGCCATCCTCTCGAACGGGGCTCCGACAATGTACTTCTGAAGATTACCACGCCCTCTAGTTCTTGGTCCCTTTCTTGCTGTACAAGCATCACATGTTCGACACCACCTCTCGACATCATCCCTGCAATGTAGCCAATAGTATCGCAATCTAACTTTGTTGAGAGTCTTATTAACTCCAAAATGTCCTCCAGCTGCTGAACTATGAAGTTTTTTCAGCACCTCTAAAACTCATTTCTGGGAGTACCAGCTGTAGGCGTTTCTTTTCCATCTGCACCTTCCCAGTTCCGGTACAGTACACCATTTCTCAGAGATAGAAAATACCATTGTGCCCAGTATGCCTTAGTTGTAGTACTTTGATCATATAATTCTGCCCACTCTGGGTGCTGGCCTTTTTCCTTCCATTCTAGTATTGACCCAAGAGCAGGGTCCTTTCTCTGATCTTCGCCAATCTTTTCATCGCTCCAGGGAGAAGATTCATTGCCAGTTGTGAACTCTTGGATTCTTGTTATCCTAGCAGTTGGTATCTTCCCAGCCTTCCCTTCTTGGCGATCACAATGAAAGCACATTGGCTCGCATGGCCTCCTGGACAGTGCATTAGCATTGTTGTGTAAGCACCCAGGTCTGTGCTGTATTTCAAAATCGTACTCTTGAAGGTGCTGCATCCACCTAGTTATCTGACCTGGGTTTTTAAAATTCAGTAACCAACGTAATGATGCATTATCTGTTCGTAGAATAAAATGCCTTCCATATAAGTAATGGTGAAATTGTGAAATAGACTTGACCATTGCCAGGAGCTCCCTGCGAGTTACACAGTAATTTCCATCAGGCTTATGTAACACTTTGCTGAAATATTCTAATGGCCTCTCTTTCTCATCCTGAATCTGTGACAACACAGCACCAATCCCCACATCGCTCGCATCAGTGTCTAAAATGAACTGTCCATCACTATTAGGATAACCTAGGACAGGAGGTGAAACCAAAATTTCCTTTACTTTTCTAAATGAGGATTCACAATCGGGGGTCCAGAAAATTTTTCGTTTAGTCTCAGTCAATTCACGTAATGGCTTTGCTATTGTGGCGAATCCATGCACAAAACGCCGATAGTAAGCACACAGCCCAAGGAAACTCCTTACTTGAGTCCAGTCAGTTGGATGTGGCCAGTCTCTAATTGCTTTCGTCTTCTCTGGATCTGTTTCTATCCCTTCAGCCGACACTACATGTCCCAACAATTTTATTTCTCTTTGGAACAAATTACACTTTTTGGGAACTAGCATCAAATTAGCTGCTGTTATCCTCTGGAGCACTGAATCAAGACGTGTCAGGTGTTCATCAAATGTCTTCCCTGTAACCACAATGTCATCTAAATAAACCTGACAAATATCCAAAGGTAGTACTCTATCCATAAGTTGTTCAAATGTTGCTGGAGCATTGCATAGTCCAATAGGCATGACCTTGAATTGCCAAGTTCCTTTCCCTTGTACCGAAAAGGCAGTCTTCTCTCTATCTTTTGGGGCAACTTCACATTGCCAGTAACCACTTTTCATGTCCAAGGTTGACAACCACTGGGATGCAGCCAGGCTATGCAGAGTTGTCATCTATCCAAGGAAGTGGGTAGGCGTCTTTCCTGGTCATATCATTCAGCCGCCGGTAATCTACACAAAATCTTGTTGAGCAATCTTTATTCTTAACCAACACAACTGGAGATGACGAGGGGCTGTTTGATGGCTCTACAACATCCAGATCCTTCATTTCCTTCAGAATGTCATCAACTACCTCATGTGAAGCAAGAGGTAGACGTCTAGGGGGTTGCTTGATAGGTCTGGAGTCTTCTGTATTAATATGGTGACATGCCACAGATGTCCTCCCAAGATCATGTGAACCACATGAAAAAGCATTTTGATTCTTTATTAAGAGTTCTGCAACAGCATTCTCTTGTCTCCAGTCCAGGTTTTCCTTTGTCCTCTTCAGGAGTTCTGTAAGTGGTTCGGGCAGAGTAGCTTCACAAGGTCCTCCCTTAAGACCTTAGACTCAGTGGTGTTTATCTGGGAAACCTGCTTACACAAGCCAATCGTTGCCCCCTCCTCAAGACGAACTGCCTTGTCAGTCAAGTTCATCATTCTAACAGGGAAATTATTTGATCTTGATGAAACCAAAGTTCTGGCTATAAGAACTCCATCAGGGAGGTTACTCCCTCTTCCCATTGGCTCGATTAAACCTAGGCGCCTTACAAACTGTCCTACACAGCGCCCTGGTATCACAATTTCACTAGAAGCGGGCAACACAGTGGCCTGACAACAAAACTACAGGGCAGCTGACTGGTGATGTTAATTTTGGTAGTGGTATCAGTACCAACTCGATTTCACCTACCTTCAAGATCCCCAGTCGAGTATCGATGCAGCATCGTAGTTTACGCAGCACATCTAGTCCCAGTAAACATGCATCTGCAATATCCGCTATGTAGACTTCATGTTCTAACTCTAGTTCACCCAATTTTAGTTGCACACACTTCTTCCCTTTCACTGGTGTTGTCTCACCATCTGACAGGGTACATCATCCACGCTGCCCTCTACCAGCAATGCATCAACTTCCTTTTTCACCGAACGTACTCGAAGGAATTGTGAGGGCTCACCTCCAGCAATCAAAGACCTTCGCCCATCAAGACCGATGTTTACATGTTTCCCGAATTTTGAACTAATCGGTTTGTCTCACCTGGTTCTGGGTATAGGTTTCTTCGCTGATTCTGCCGACACTGGGCTCTCAGGTGTCCAGGTCGTCCACACTCCCAGCACTCTGGCCGCTTTCCTGGTCGAGGGTGGTGTTGCAAAGCACCAACTCTGCTGGATATGACGCTAATAGCTGTCTTAATTTCCTTCAGGGTATTCTCGATGCTGTTCCCCTCTTCTTCGCTTGTTACTTCCGCTGCTCGCACCACATGCCGATTCGCTGGCACCTGCCTTGCTGACTCGACTTCCAGTGCACGGGCTAGAGCATCTTGCATGGTACGAGGTGCTGCCAGGCGTACTGCTTGTCGCACCTCCAAGTCTGCAATGGCATAAACAAAGACCCCAATGGCAAGCACATCTCGCGCCTCTTCTGGACACCCCTCAAGTGACAGATGGGCTAGTCTCACAATGTCTTGCCAAAGTTCCTGAAGTGACTCCCCAGGTCGCTGGCTACGGCTTCGAAGTTGGGCATGGTGGGCATGTCGTAAATAGTAGTCCCCGAAGTGCAGCTCCAGGGCAGAGACTAACGTACAATACTCCAGGCGATGTCGTTCAGGCAAAGATTGGAGTATACTGAGTGCAGGGTCCCTCAACACTGTTGCCAGATAGTAGGCACGTTGCTCTTCTGTCCAACCATTCAGGGTTGCAACAATCTCATATTGGTGCTGATATATTCACGCCATGGAGTTTGACCATCATAAGGGGTAGGCTTGATTGTAAACCCCTTTCCAGCCCCAGGCATGGCAACCTCAGCTGTATTCATGTTTTGTGGTAGTCCTACCACCGATGCTGACATCACAGAGCACCTCCCATCGTTACCCTGATGTCTCAGCTCTGACCTCGTCGAGCCGCTATCCCGAAACACCGATGGCTGACCACCTGCCTATCGCTGTAGAAATTTCTCCCATTCCATCCTTAAGACACTCGCCTCTTTCTTCAGGTCGTTTTTCACACTTCCGATTTTCTTTTCGACATTTTCATTAACACTGTCAATTCTATGGTCCACCAATTCACTGACATTTTCAATTCTTTTGTCCACCAATTCACTGACATTTTCAATTCTTTTGTTCACCAATTCGCTGACGTTTTCAATTTTTAGGTCCACCATTTGAGAAGCACTTTCAATTTTCTTATCCACGTACTCTATTTCAGTATGCACTAGCTCACTAATTCCCTCTATTTTCTTGTCTACATTTTCATTAACACTGTCTATTTTCCTATCTACATTCTCATTAACACCCTCAATTTCTGTATTTACACCACCTATTTGGTTAGCTATTTGGCTACTCAGTCCCTCTATTAGTGCACGCAAACCCTTTGCAAAAAATCTCTCGCTCCTGCTGCAGCTCCCCCTTATATACCCCACCTACCTTCTTCCCGAATTATCTCGGCGGGTCTCTGTTCTCCAACTTCCTGGAAAGATGTCGCTTCAAAGTAGAGATGGGCAGAATGAAACAATTTATAGGTTTTGAAACATTTGAAACGGCACAGTGAAATGTTCTGAAACAGTGATCCGAAATAATGAAACACTTGCATAAAAAAAGTGTCTTGTATTGTGTGCTGTGCTGAAACATTATTGTTGTTTCATTCATTTCTTTGCTGCTAGATATTAACTCATTACCAGTGCCTAGTATTTAAAACAGGATATTATAAATACCCTTGACTATAATACTTCTGTGCTCAGTTAACTGTGGAAAATAAAAAAAAAAAAATAGATATCCTACTTTCTATTGCTTTTATAAAGTTGTCTATAATTTTAATATGTCGCAACTAAAAGTAAACTCATGTTTCAATTAAACAGCCTGTATTCAGAACCTTATAATTAAACTATGTGTTTGTATGGAATAACTTTCATGTCTAATCAAGTAATTTTAATAACTTAAGTAAAAAAAATTTCTCATAACTACAGATTGCCAACGCATTCTACAATGTAGTCACAGACTTAAGTCTAAAGGTGTCGGATATTCTAATAATGCATCGCCATGTTTGTTCCATAATCTGTACAATTACATTATTGTAATAACATGTCGCATATTGAACTATTTGTCATTTCCAGTACAAAACACTTTTATCAAAGTCTAAGCATCTCTTTAGGCCTTCTAAACACTGAAAAGTGCGATTAGTGAAAGAATAGAATAATATAAATATCGGTAATTAATATATTTTTAACCTCGTCTTCTTACAGCACTTTTGGTAACTACTAAAGATCTTTTCTGGCTGTGTTGTAATGGCCAAGGCCATTGAATCAGACGTAAATTATCACAGTACAAAACCATCATTTCACTAAACTAATTTAACGTAAAAGTATTGCTTTATTTCTGTAATGTGAACAATTTGCACTAAAAGGTTCCTGTTTTTAAAATATGTTTTTCAATAAACAGCTAAAATTTTTAGAAATAAGTATGTTCCTTTACAAAGAATAAAAAAAAATTCAAAAATGCAAAACCATAATGTTTCAATTAAATATGTCACGTCACGTTACGTGACGATTCATGCTAACTTCTCCTTTCAGATACATAAATAATAGCTATACTAAAACTCCTGTGTAAGTTTCAATTACAAGTCCTTTCCCGAAAATTTACTTTTTCAGAACCGCGTTTAAAACAGAACAACGTATTGGCTCGTACGATGCACTGAGACAGTATGAAACGATGAACAATGAGACAGTGCTGATTGAAACAATCTCATAAATACTACTTGAAGCAACAAGTTTGCTGAAGCAAACGAAACAATACTGTTTCGAAACACCAGACGGCACTGTTTCGAGACATCGATACACCGTGATGTATCGACACAGTGTTTCGAAACATACACACAATGGCCAACTCTACTTCAATGTCAAGCACCACCCAGAGAGATAAAGAGGGAATAGGATCATTCCAGT
>PNEQ01018992.1:42707-67491 GCA_003012365.1 Medauroidea extradentata
GCAGGTGGTTATCATGGAGTAATACAATCCATGCGGCACCCGAGGAGGCCTTTTAGCGCTGCCGCCACTGTATTGTATTTCGCCGCCCTGCCCGACAGCCACGGCGCCGAGGAGTGAGTGGGAAGGGGGTGTCCTAGCTCCGCCACCACAGTATCGTACTACACCGCCCAGCCAGACAGTCGCGGCTCGCAACAGTATGATTATGGGTACAGATATTAGCAGTGACACGCATAATTTCCGTGATACGTAATTTGAGTGTCCTTGTTTCAGGAACTTAAGTTCCACACACATAATCCTTGATGTAACCTCACAAGAAGCGTGGAGGACAGGCAACCGGTCCATCGCGGCCGACACATATGTTTGGAAAAGTTTAATCCAGAACATGCATAAATGCCTAATACACAATTGCATACTTTAACGCTTGACCACGTTTCCGTCCGTTGCCGATTGAAAATCAGTTTTGAAACGGTTATGTAAGTTGCCATAAAACCACACCACGTAAATATTAAAAAAATAAGCATAAATATTGAAAAAAAAAATTATATTTAGGCTATTAAAATATTTTGCAAAACAAAAGCAACACCATCTAATGACGAAACTTACACCTCATTTACAAATATTTGTCTACCGTTAACCTATTTTACAAGGCCTTCAGAGTATATTTAAGACATCTGTTGAAATTTTTATTACATTCTAGTACCGACTGTAAAAGAAAACAATACTCAGAAAGACACATTTTTCATTGCAATATACACAATCAGTTGGTACTTCGCAAACGGCCATCTTGACAGACTTGACGTTTCAAGTTTATCGGAAACGTAAAGTCGAAGCTGCTTGACTTAAGCTTTGGCGACGCCATTGGAAACGACCCCATAAGAAGCAATGTACTGAAAGCTATCGTAAGGTCAAATGTTAAGTTTTCAACTGTGTAACCGCCTTCGAACTATAGCGCCAATGAGGCAGCGTACCCTTAAGGGGGGAGTTCACGCCAAATGTGAATGGTTTTAATAATGTTTATATGTCTACAATATATGGTTTGTTTTATAGATATATAATATGACTATTTTTTTACAGTAATGAACATTTTCTAGCTTTCATAGTTTTTCTACAGTGGCATGTTAAAGACAAAATTTGCATAAAACAGTTTAATACACGAAACGAAAACCAACTGACTTACAGAAATGAAATAATTCACACGGAATAACAGTGTCACAGGCTACGTCAAGAGGTATATATATATATATCACGATGTAGCCCGTGACACTGTTATTCCGTGTGAATTATTTCATTTCTGTAAGTCCTTTGGTTTTCCTTTGTTGTTTTAAAAACCAGATTTATGCAAATTTGGGCTTTGACCTGCCATTATACAAAAAGTAAGAAAGCTAGAATATTTTCATTACTGAAAAAAAAATAGTCTCGTGTGTATGTATGTATGTATATATATAACAAACCATATCTCGTACAAATATAAAAATGTTCAAAACTATCAAAATTTTGCTGGGAGCCCCGCCCCCCCCTCCCCCTTAAGGATAACGTTTGGTAGCAATTCTGAACGAAAAGCAGTTTAAGCATTCGCCCGTTGCCCGTGTTGACATGAGGACAAGTTGCTCCTCCTAGTAAGTATTTCTTCGCAAAAAATAAGTATTTTTTTTTATCCATCCTGTCTTGCAAGACGTCTGCACGACACACTCCAGTCTTGTAATATGTGCAATATTTTGGCGAAAACTGTTAACTGCTATGCTTGTTGCAACTGTTTGCAGTGGTATAACGGGACTTTATGGACCCCTGTACTCTGTGTATGCAATCAGTAGAGAGAGAGAGAGAGAGAGAGAGAGAAAGAGAGAGAGAGAGAAAGAGAGAAAGAGAGAAAGAGAGAAAGAGAGAAAGAGAGAAAGAGAGAAAGAGAGAAAGAGAGAAAGAGAGAAAGAGAGAAAGAGAGAAAGAGAGAAAGAGAGAAAGAGAGAAAGAGAGAAAGAGAGAAAGAGAGAAAGAGAGAAAGAGAGAAAGAGAGAGAAAGAAAGAGAGAGAGAAATGTCGCTGGTGTAATGCCCAGCTGACTGGACTCCACAGTTGTTTGTTCATTGGCTCGATACTCCAGCGAGTGGTCCGTTGTACTTCTGACAAGGCAGATCGTGTTTTCAACCACATTTGCTGCTGGTTCCGAGTCCTCAAGGACGAGACTAATAAGCAGTGGTCAAATCGCGATAATCTGAAATCTAACTTCTCAAATGAATTCGCGAAATTTCCTGGGCTTTACTAATTAATGAAAATAAAAAGGAAAGCCAAAATGTAAACACAAGAATGGCCCCGCCACGATGTTAGTTTCCTTCTAGGGGAAATTGGGGCCGGATGTAATAAGGACTGTTCAAACTACACATGCAGCACGTGGCGGGCGACGCTAGAGTAAGCCTCAATTGAGCCAATGAGGGGCGGTGCGCCGCCGCTTTACTAGTGGGCGTATGCCAGACAAGGCCTACAATCAGCTTACACGCCGAGTGACACTCTCTCGGGACACCAGTTAGCACCCTATCATATTCTACAATATTAATACCACGGTATACCACTTAAGAAGCTGTCGCCTTGACGGCAGGACATACAAAACAAGGCCTGGTAATTACCGACAATGTCTTTACAGAAGCATTTACAGTTTAAAATTATGAATGTAATTTTTGTCTTAAGTAAAGCGTTACTGGTCTTATGTTAAATTGTTAGAGATAATTTGGCCCAAGCGTTGTCTTAAATTATGTATTTGAAACTAAGAAAAATTCAGCATAATGGCTGGCGCCTCACCGCCGTAACGCGTGTGTGGTCGACGAAAGTTTGATTATTTTTTTACGGCGCTGTTTAACTTGTCTAGAGTATGCTTACATATAGCCTGTCTCATGCAAGAATTCTATTTTTTGACAGATGTGTTTCCATTAGTTTTTACAGTTGTTTCCATGAAAAAAGCAGTGTTTTCCTCTCTCGTAAGCAATTTTTGCACGAACACACTCGGCTGACTCTCAAACTGTGCAGTACATCAAAAGTAAAAAGTTGTTTTTCTGTATAAATGTGTACACGTGATAGCCTTCAGAACTATCAAAAATGGAATTATGTGAAACAGACTATACGACAATAAAACATTCCAGACGAGACAATAGTCCTCTCGAAACAGCAGTCGTGCTGCGTTCATTATTTCGAAAGCTTATCGTGTTACTGATATATTGAGGACATGAAGAAAACGCATCCTACAACTTTTTGCCCCTAAAGCATAGCGATACCTCGCAAGTTTTATGAGATATCGAGAATATCGCCAACACATAATTGACTCCTTTTTATCCCTTAGTGAGCGTCTACGCTGCAATGGGAAGCCACCCTTAAACTATCACACTTCAAACAGATAATTAACTGTTCTGCTAGCTGCCACTAATATGTGCGGATATATAGGTCAATCGGGATAAAGTGAGCACTAAAATTTAACCTTTCGAAAATATCTCTAGCCGTTACTGAATATAATTCAACATTACATATAGTCCTCTTACTGCGTGTATGGGTGGCAGCAAAATTACGCAATATAGTTCCGTGCGTTTCCTATTTAAATACAACAATACTGAAACAAAATCAACCGAAATAGACATAAAATTAATAAATTTTTTATTAAACTGTATCGATTCATACTGGCAACACTATTTAACACGCGCAAATATCAAGTGATGTGTCCAGTGAGGTTAGACATGACCCGTCGTTAGCCGTTACGAGCGGAAAGATACGAATTGGCAGAAAATGGATCTTGAGCAAGGCTTTCTTGAGTGCTCACTTAATTCCGAACCGCCTATATGACAGTAGTTCCCCGTCGCCATGCCTTACACGAAATTCGTACCCAAAACCTACCAGTGTTCTGAACTAACATGCCACGATGTAGTCTTATAAAGTATAAGTTTTCAAGATTTTCACATTTCTCTTCTGGGAAACATGCCTAGCAGTTCCAATGTGTTGACTCCGTAAACCCTCTTGACTTCTTGAAAAGCATGATTTCTAAAGGTCTGTCTAAAATACACTTTTAAAGGTGAAGTCAATGCACCGCCAGGCATGATTCTCAGAAATGTCAAAATCAGGCAAACGTATTCTGTACAGACTACAGGTCGTCAGACTTATTAAGTAATTAAATATGTACGTATATAGAGACCTGTGCACAAAAAGAAGAGGCATGAGTCAATAATACGGTAAAAATGAAAAATTATTTCTTCATCGTCACACCTGCTTTTCGGGATTTATGGGACATTGAATATCTTTCAACCCCTTAAATTGACAAATTTTTAAATTAATAAAGTTTTTTTTCTTGTTTATTTTTCTTTTTAAGATGTTTGAGTCAGCTTCACTCCTATTCAAAATCATGTCGATATCTCAGCCGGTTTAAGAGATACAGAGGGAAAATAACTAGGATTAATTTAAAATATGTATTTTTTTTAAATTCCCTTATAAGGTGAATTTTAAAAAAATCCTTTAACAGATTTTCAGGGATATGCCTAAGTTTATTTCTGGAGTAAAAAATCAATTTGACATCTCAAAGGATTTATGGGTTACCGAGGGTTTATCAAAAACACATTTTACGGCTTTACATCCCCACAATTGTCGAATTTCGGAAAACCGAAAAAGTGCAATGTATTTTTGCAAACTTTAATCTGAAGCAAAAATAAATTATCTCGACGGGTTCAAGCGCTATCGAGGATTCATTGAAAACTCATGTCACCCCTTTCCACTACATTAATTTAAGAATTTCGAAAAATTCCTTTATAGTGAGTACCTATGGCTTAAAGTGAAACTACCCTCAAAATATAATGTACGTACATGTAGTTTGGGCAATTCGTTGATGAGTACCGAGTTGAGTCCAACAATTGACTCGCCGCGATGAGACATCGCAAGCCGAGAAATACCAAGTTGAATTGCTTGCTTGTTTAGAAACACATTTAAAATGCATCAATATCGTACTGTACTCTGCTACAAACTCGTAAACCCATTAACATCTTAGCAATACTGATGGCATTATTAATAGTACTATTATTATATTATGAATACATTCTCGCCGTTTCACACAGATCAGGTAATGCGCACGTAAAATCTGAAGGCATTCATATTAGTAAATTCAATACCTTACAGTTTCGATTTACGAACGAAAATTTCAACACGCGGTATGAGACCCAATCTTTACATCACGTTCAAGCGAGTTTCAATTGTTTCTTGCGCTTAGAGATAATGTGGTTCTCGGTGCACATGCCAGAGTCACCCTTATTGCTGCCGGTACCAACAAAAAACGTTAGCGGACGGGAAGGGCGGATACGTCCTCAAGTTGCTTTTATATATATTTTTCTTTTTGTTGGATTTACATTATTACATTACGGATTATGTAGCCTACCGTAACTACGTGATTCGCCGTCAACACACTAAGTAACAGTGTGCAAAAAAAAGTAAGGAAGTCACGACAATCTAAAAAAAAAAAAAAAAAAACAGCTAACGACGCTCATGTCCTTAAGTCAAGTTTGCAATTCACCAATAACAAAATTCCTTAGTAAATGTTTGCAACAATGTTTTAAACTCAATACAAAACAGCTAGATATTTGTATACGATTTATTGTTTGCAAAATTCTTAAATATTAGTATATCGCTTTCAACTTTACCATAAAATGCAACAAAATATTTCCAAATTTGGTGCTAGCAACAAATGTTCTGGATTTCAAAAATCAAGTAGGCTAAATATATTATTTGCAGCCCATTCTGAAGAGATTTATTTCGATGGCTGTTACTGGCAACGTTGCCAGCGAACATGTTTGTCACTTGCATTGTTAAACTTTTGTTTAAATCTAACAACTGATTAACATATGGGGTTTTCCATTAAACTGTGAGAAACACTGTACCTACGACAGGACACAGTTTGTTGGCATGTTAACATTATTTTCTATTAATATCGCCAGTATCACTTCGACGTAAACATAAAAAAATGTTAAAACATTCCAAGGTAGTTCGACGCAACTGGTTAGCAATTATGTCGCCTTAATAGTCCCACAATCAGGAATGTGGCAACTATTTTGTGATGGGAAAATGGGCGGGGAGGGGATGACTTAACTACTTTAAGAACTTTTGCTACTATTTTCTCTTGCAATAACACATGATCGTATGCATGGCCTCTTACAAATAAATCAATGTCATTCTGAAATAATGGAAATGTGGGAAAAGGAGAAGGGGCGAAAGACTTAATTTGCCCCATCAGGTTCACTTAATTTGTAAAAGGGGGGGGGGGGGAGCTGTTGAAACCGTGCCGTAGGCTAGGCTATATGAAGAAAATCATCAAAATCAAAACGTGTTGTAATTTAAAGCCGTCGAACAAATATTCTTTGTTTTACACTGTCAACAGTTTTTAGCAACTGCCATTCTGAACAAATTATCTGCGACACCGCGCTTCCTTCTACTTTATATTAACTTACAATAAATAAATGTCAAAAAACGAGACAAACAATCAGCCACTGGAACACGCTCAACAATGCGACTTACATGTTCCGTGACTGTAAATACAATCTCAATAGTAAAAACATTTTGTAATGCACCTACACGATATATCATCCCTACCTTGAGGAGGGACTCAAATTATATCACAAAACTCCACCGCATCTCGAAACAAAATGCAACCACGTCTTCGCGTGACAGTTTGTTGTGCAAGAAAATGTATAAAATGCAATATTGAACTTAAGCTTTTAGTTGTAGACCATTAAACAATGCATAAGTGTCACTAATATATCAACAAAATTGCAGAAACAGTCAATTTTACTAACACCTACACGACAAGAAATACTGTCACAAAATTCCAAGCTAGTATGAGAGAGATTGATGAAAAGAATACATGCCTCATTGTCCAACAACGAATGCGACATTTCGTTATTTTTACCGGGGTGTTTTGATCTTAAAATCATCACCCTTCCAGCGACCGCATGCAATTAGCTTACAAGGTATGTACGTCCATGTTTATACGATTTATATTTTCCAGTTCTGTATCAACGCATTAAAAAAGCCTAATTCAGCTAAATCGATAAAAATACTATATATATGAATTAGTATAAAATTTTTTCCAAAGATAAAATTGGAGAAATACGTAAGGTGAAATCACAGCTATACATGTTTAATAAAAATCGTACAATAATGTAATGGTGTCGCCGCTTTGAATGTTGTCTAACCTGAAAACTACGAACACGATCTGGGCAGTAAGGCCGATCCTCACTCGCTGAACACCTCACCTCGTCACCTCTAAGCGCAAAACGTCTCAACTAGCGTCAGCCTTCCTGTCTAGGACGGTTCATAAACGGTTATCCCTACAATATAGCTTACTAAAAAAAAATACTTAGTCGTACCTGGTGCGTACTCCAGAGAAAATATTCCACGTGCAACCACCTCCACTTGAAGACAGAAAATCCGCAGCCAGTTGAAGAAAATCTTCATTTTTGCAGGACTTTTCACAGTGAACAACTCGCCATTACAACAATCGTACGCAGTCAGTTACAATACAGCCGGCAAACTCATAACACGACCTAACCGCGATTTAGGACTGTCACACGCGGCATTAAATAAAATACGAAATGGCATTTAAAACTAGGTTAGCTGTTAGCTGGAACGCGTTCGTTGGCAGAAAACCACCGCGAGTACAATTTCTCCAAAGAAGAAGAGCGAGCGGGAGACAACAGTTTGAAACACGATCGCCGGCATTTGTTGGCGCGCAGAGCGGCGGCAGCGCTGCGGGCGGACGACACGTGAAACTAGGGGTGTCAGGTAGCCACCGTAGCACGCGCGGAGGAACTAGGCCCGCCACTGATTATGCTCGCGTTCCTAACGGCCGCGCCAGGAAAGTCGCTTCCGACTTGCAGCTGCTCCATGAGCCGTGTCCTACTACCTTCGGCTCGAGGGACGACAAACTGGTTACCTCGACCTGTCCATGCCTGCGCGGTCTTTTTGAACGGCGTGCGAAATTTTAACTACCAGTCTGCAGTCTTTCACGAATATTATTAGCCTTGTACAGTCAACTAGGTTAACTATCATGTCCAAGAGGCTACCCAGTCTTATTTTTACCAAATACGCTACATGCAATTCAAGGTCTATCATGGCGGAAATTCACAAAAAGCTTTAATATTTCAGGCATTTTTCTTGATGTCGGCAGCAATACTTTTAGTATGTTATTTTAGGTCCAAATAAAAACTGCAGAGTGAAAAAAAAAAATATCCTTGGTATTAAATGGTAAACACCATACAAATATATTAAATGGGTATTCGACATGCTATTAAAATCGTGAAGCTCTAGCTTAACACTTACCCTTATTACATAACAACCATATTCGTTTCGTTTTTCTTTCTACGACATTCATAATGTGTGTAGAGTTTCACGGTTACCAGCAGAAGTTATCACGTGTGGATTCTAATATGAAAGAGACGGACAAGGCTAACTGATGAAATTAAGAAAAAAAAAAATCCTGACACTTTACTCTAATAAACGTTAGGAATAAAAAAATATGTTTTTTTTTTGCTATGGGTAAGTACATTGTTTCTCGTGAGAAACCTTACAATTATTTTGAAAATAATAAAAAAAAGTCTAAACATTTCCCGTGGCTAGCAATTCCAAACTGATCTAAGATTAATGCAAATATGTTTATGCAAATTTCTCAGTGCCTGAAAAAAAAAATCAAAATCACGAGAAAAGAAACTATACTATGTTGGAGTCTCTTCGTCCACACAAAGAAAATCCCTACGTAATGTTTACAATAGGAAGAAGCAGCAATTTCACGATTTATAAAAGGACAATGAACAACTCTTCCATTATCTCAAGACCAATAGTTTTTCTCCTAACACACTATCACAACCACTGTAAAATCGAAACCCATAATAAAATAAATTCTTAACGAAAACATAAAAGCCACAGCGTAACAATTTACTTTAGTTGCGGTCACAAAGGACTAACAGTCCGTACACGATAGCCCTCTTTCGAAGTTGTTAATTTTAAACAAATATTTTCACTGTTGAAGTTGACATCGTAGCACTTTGGTTAGGAGGTAACGATGTTATTCGCCAGACCGCAGATACTGGTTATGTTAACAGAACGAGTAGTTTGAAGATGCTGTGAACAAGCTAAAATTGTGGTACGGTTGAAGAAGGCTTACGGATAGAAAACAAGAGTTGTGTACGAACTGAGAAAGATGAGTGCTTCTATTAAAAAACAACTTACGCCTCTGTTGTTTACGATACCTATGGAAAGGATCATGAATAAAGTAGAATAAAGAAAAGGAGCACAGAATATGAAGACAGGTGTTTGCACAAAATTTATGGCGCGAGTAAAAAAAATTAAGTATAGATTCAGCTTTATGTTTGGGAAGTCAAAGTGAGAAAATGTGGAATGAAGTCCATTGTGCCAAAAAGAGTGAAGTGATAGTTGTCACTAGAATAGCAGCAGGGTGAAGAAGAAAGTAAACGGCGAGGTAGTGGATAGCTTTAAATATGTAGGTAACACGGTGGAAAATAAAAGGAGGAAACAGGAAAGACATAGTAAGAGGAGTACCGCAAGGTAATGCTTTCTACAGATGTGATGTAATATGGGAGAGGAAGTTATCACTAAAGTGTAAGCATATTATTATACAGAGCAGTCTACTTCGTGCAATGTAACACTTGAAGCAGCAACGTCGATTTCGAAGAGAAAAGCAGAAATAAATTACACCAGCAAAATTATTTTAATTGAAAAAAAAAAAAAAATTCAATAAAATTCTCATATGAAAATACTTGTGAGATGTAACACGTAACTACATTGCATGCGTCTCACATTCTTTCGATTTAAAGCTTGTAAGTATTTTCAATGGATAATTCATTTTATACTTTTCAGCTCGTTTTAAAAACGTGGTATGGCAAAGTAAAACTTAATTATTTTTTTGCGTGCATGTGCGCGCGTGTGTGAAATACTACAATACCACGTTATAAAACCGTGGTATATCAAAAATTTTATTATTTTCTTTCGTAATTTAACTAAATTTTCCTCCCCTTGCGGGAAGCCAAACCCGAGACCTTGACCAGGAGTTCTTACTCATCCAAGCGGTCGAGCGAGTGACGAATATTACTGTTAATATCTTCCATTGTGTATTACGCACTCAAAGTATAGATTTCAATCTTAATTTTAATTACAACTATAAACACAATATATAGCCTAATAGCACACACTTGTAATTGTATTAGGTCGAAGTTTAAATCCGTAAACTGACATGTGATCATTTAATAACTCAGAACACTGTGTCAGCCTGTCGACGTCACTAACTTTGAAGAATACTTTAGAATGACTTTTCAAATTACAAATATACTCTTGTTTACATTTGTCTATGTTAACTGGAGGAATAAGACTCTACATTCAATTCGCGAACTTTACATATGTAATAATTTTATCTCAACCGAATTCACCGTTATTTCGCATCGCCATACACTAAGTAGCATTATTTATTCTATGGTACGCACCATCCGCGCAGAAATGAACTATATCCGTGGCTTCATGTACGTCACCAAATGCCATCTCTTGCACTCCATAAGTACATGCGCTTGGTATCTTTAAGGTTTATTTACTCTACGATTGACGTGCCGAACATTAGGAAATAAGTTTTAAAATGTTTTCGTAAGACCAACCAAACACAAAGCAAGTCATCCCAAACCTACACAAAATTTCTCATTTCAGAACAGAGAGGGAAGAAAATTAGATAGCCTACTAATAAACCCAGAATATGTTATACGTCCGCTATAAAATAACAACAATTTTAAAGCAATAATTTAAAAAAATATATGTTCAATTATTGTTTGTAAGTTTTGCACTGCAGTGTTCTATGTGGTTCGGGATAAAATTAGCACTTCGAAACCGTATTTACTTTTTTTCATTTCAGATAATTTGAAGTTTTATGTCTGAACTATCCACCCTTAGTGAAGATCAAAGCATATACAGGGTGGGGCTGAATTCGACCGACAAACCGCGGGAGGTGATTTCTGAGTAAATAATAAGCATCCAATATAGAGACCACATTGTGTCTTAACTTAATATTAACGAAGACACATAACCCTTTGGAAGTCCAAATTTTTAAACTGTTTTTTCCCACACGTTGTTTACATCTAACGTCCACCGTCGCATGTGCGCTAAAAACAATAAAGTACACACATGTACGCAGTATTGCCTATACTATAGGCTTCGTGATACTACGCCGAGCCCTTTGCGTGAATCTGAACGAAAACTATAGGTCCAAGACAGTTGCAACACAATCATTGTTACACAAGTCACACAACTCAACAGACATTTGTCAAACGTTCGGATTTCCTGACACTGCAAAATTTGTACGCAGGTAGAGGGTGGCTACCCCTGTCATTTTCGTTAAGGCTGGTAGGTTTTTCAAGAATTTACTGTGGATTATAAGAACCCAACATAAACAGAGGTTCTCATAATTGTCCTTTGAATTAATTTATTTTTCCCCATTTTGGGAAAATACCGTATCAAAATTCGAACTTGAAAGGCATATTTCTTGCTTAATATTAAGTTAAGACACAAAGTGTTCTGTATATTTTGTGCTTATTATTTACTCAGGAATGGCCTCCTGCGCTTTGCCGGTCGAATTCAACCGCATCTTGTATACTATACTCTACTAAAAAATCTGAGGTGGTAATCTGTTATAGTTAAAAAGTTCTTCAAAAGTACTAATTTTATCGCGAAACGCCTGTAGTACAAAATATCCCTCGGTACTCTAGGCCAGGACTGCTTATTAAAAGGTCGTTGAATATATTAATACTGTTGATTTATCCATTAACTGCTTATTGACGTACTCCGTGTCCCACACGTTGCGTTAAAGTTAGCTGCAGATTAGGAAGTTCCAGTTTACTAGTTTAGCGCGGGCTCATTTTCACTGATAATTGTGCAGAGTCGGTGGGCTGGTAGTAAAAAAATTAAGCTTCACATTAGCTAGCGCAACTCGCAGCAGAAACATTCTCTTACCAAACTAACAATGACACTCCTTAGATGTAGTACAACAAACAATATTGCGAACCAAATACAGTATAGAACACTGGACACAGCTAACTTTTAGGTAATAATCGTAGCTGAAAACATTAAATTACGTTACTGTGATTATAAACTTTAATAATTAACATATTCAGTAATTATATTGTATGATACCACTTAACAAAAATTACATTTGCTAAGGTAATATTCGTTATTTAAAAAAAATTTAAATTACAGTCATGCTAATATTACGTGGCAGTTTTAATTTCGAGCCATTCCTTTTCAACGTGATCCGCCTTAAAAATCAAGTACGAAGTGGTCTTCGCCAGCTTTACTACATTTGGCCACAATGGACAGCAGCAGCCCCCAGGCAGTGAGAGTAAAATTATTTTTTGTACAAGTTAGAAAGTTCAATGTTATTAGTTTAGCGACAGTAGCGTTAGTGTGGATACAGGGGCTACTTTATATTCGCGCTTATGGAGAGCCAACATAAAGTAGCCCGTTACCGATACCAGCAGCTGAAAATATCCCTTGGCAAATACGTCTACAAGAGATTAGATTATTTTCCTACCCTGAAGTACAAGCAAGCTTGGTACAGAACATCTCACCTTTATGTCGACGAGAGACGCGCTTGCCGCCGACGCGTGTGGCGGGCCTGAAGACAGCCGCTATCTTGTCGAGTGGTCCCATGCCGCCGAACTACTGGGGCCGGAGAAACTACAGGCATGTACATTCCCGCCGGGACAGAGAGAGGGAAAACCTTCTTTCCCGTCAGTACCACACTCCACTTCCCAAGTGGGAAAGCACTAATTACCCCCCAGAGGGGGTTGGTCACGTCTCATCTCCCGCCCTAGCAGCTCGCGCCGCTCCGCCCACAAACCACAACAACTCTCGCTCGTGCCTCGAGCCATGCCAAGCATCATACCCCCCGCCTCACACTCATGGTCAGACTAGGGCTCTATAAAGATTAGGTATAATCGTCCGCCATTTTGGGTCCTATGCAGCTACCGCAAGCCAAGTAATGCTCGCGCGCCAGAAAAATCGCACAAACCTAACTCGTCACCAATCAAAAACTATTCGGTCAACCGACTTTAAAAAAATTAGAGTATTAATGAACTGTCCTGCCAATGACGCTATTCATTAATTTTCTCTATGACAGTTATTTACTATGTAAAAAAAAGTTTAACGATGGCATGAAAATTTTTTACTGGGAAATGCAGGGTAAAATATAGTAAGCGAGAAACTTTTTGGTTTTAAGAGATAGATGGGGGGTGTCAGTAGACGAAACAAAAAGGATAGTATAAAATTTATAGTTATGCCCCTCTTGGCGAGTTTCGCGAATCACTGTTTTGGCGGCAGGTTGAAGACAATATCTCTGGCGCGCGGCGCCGCGCCGTCTACTCAACGTCCTGACTACGAATTATACCTTGGTTTGTCTTCATAGTACTTAAGACATTAATTTTTACTCTACATTTTGTATTTATTATAACGTTTTCTACTATCAATAATTGAATTTAGGGTTGTATACAAAAGTATACGTTATCAAATATGAAAAAATGTACAAAATAAAATATTGAATAGAAAAATAATGCAACATCCTTAATTTCACTACAGATAGTTTTTGAAAACTGCTATTTTTTTAAAAGTCTTAAGATTGATGATTCTCTCACAAAATAGGCTTAGACCTACATACAACTGGAAATATATATTTTTATTTACTTAAAGGCACATTTTCAACAATTAATAATAAATAATAAATACACAAAAACTAATTCATCTGATGTCTATACTAGGTTTTTAAAAGTATCGGTAACTCATTGAAATGCAAATATAATATTTTTAACTTTGTGCTATTTGTTATGTACGTATTCATACTTGTATTATCGAGGCTTCAGTAGTAAAAGAAGCAGTTATCACATTAAAAGTACAGCATACATTTAATTTATTTAACATTCTAAAAATATTCAGTATGTTACAAGTAAAAAAATGCAAATTTTTAAAGAAAGTGATTCAAGAAAATTGGGCTTATTACAATTTATTGGTATGTAATAGCAAACACGTTTGTATTTTGTGTTACTAATGAAAAATACATGATTACCAATCGGACAGACAGATGCATCTCTACTCTGTTGCTAAAACGTTAGTTTGAAGATTTTTTACGTAGTGTGTCTTGAAGCTATAAACGTAAATAGTTGCTGAAATGAATTTGTTTTTAAACTGATTTCATTGCGGTTTCCAAAAGTATATTTACTAATATGAATTTAAGTTTTGTTTTAAGTCAATCTACATTAAAAATTACGAAACACTGCCTATCATTTAGCGGCGTGAATAAAATGATTTTATTTGTACTGCTGCTGCCCTTCTCTCACTCTGTGCAGACGGTATATAGCCTCGCTGATTTATAGAGTCGGGATGATAAATACAAATCTTTCTTCACACACTTGTGCAAGTGCTAATTTTTCTTAAAATACGACGAAACATATTTGTTATAGTCATATCTGAAACATAGTGTAATATATCGAAATATCTCGACACGTTACAGGTTTTAAATACTATGATACGATGTGAAGAATTTCAACATCTAAGGTTAATTTGTCTATGGATAAAAAAAAAGTGTGTTTTATTATTATTGAGAAAGAAACTAATGTTGCAGTGTTGTAGTAAACATGGACTACACGATCTTATTCTTTAGTTTTCTTTTATGTATTGATATAATATTTGTGCTAGAGGTAGAATACAATCTGAGATACTGAAGCTAGTCGTGGATAAATATACCTCTGTCAATAGCATGCTTACTTTTATGCCCATTAAGCCAAGCTAACAAACATTACATTTCCGTAAATTTGTGGAAAACAGTATGGAGAAGTGCCGCTAATTTACTGTAGCGTACCTCGAAAATATAACACACGGTATCTTACACATATACTTAAATACTCTCTGTAAACATGTTGGATACAAATCTGTATTTCGAAGTTCTTTCCTTTTTACTGTTTGTCAGTAAATAATGCAGTTATCGCCCAATACAGTTAATGCGGGAATTGTAATTTCTATTCTATCATGGGCCACTCCGGTACGTAAATTTAGGGGAGGGAGACATGGGATGTAAATGTTTTTTGACGAATAGAAGTAAATATATCTTAATAGAATGTTTGATAAATAAATTTGACTTTCAAACAGGTTGAGCACTGAAATTATTTATCCATTACGTGTATTAGTATTCAAGTTAATATATAAATAACATACAATACCTTCACTTGAACATCAATGTGTCCCTGTGTCCCCTAATCAAGGAATGTTTGGTGGGGAAATGTCCCCCCCCCCATCCCCCTCGCCAGAGAGGCCCATGTATTCAATGTCTACATTATCACGATGGATATTCATAAAGTAAGAATTTCCGTTATCAATGAGATACTAGTTAGAAATTTGTTACGTACAAAAGCCTATTAAGGCCTCGCTCTTTAGTTTTGCAGTGGTTTCAAAAATTAGTTTTTAAATGCAAATTAATACATATATCAAACATTCGTTCTTACAGTTTTAATACTTATATATCATCGTTTGTATCTGAATTTTTCTGTTCCAATACACTAAACGTATTTCTAGAATTTTGTCTCTGAAATAATACATATTTTGTTGTCAAAACAAGCCAAAATGAAGGAAAATAATTTTTTGCTAGCAAACTGTACATTATTTTCAAAAACGCTCTGGCATAATTGTGTATCGTATGACTATACATAGTCTCAAATTTTATTTTCAAAGCATTTGGTTTAAATATATCTGAGTTATTTGCAATTGTTTGAAATAAATGACAGATCATGGCCTTAAAAACTACACTGAACCTTGTTTTAATATAAACCACGTAAATATAAAGATACGGTTAACACAAAGTAATTTTCGTTCCCCTAAGAATGAGATGAAAACTGTAACACTAACTTAATTAAACGCTCAATAAAATGTTTCCTTGTACACCACACAACGCCAGAACCTCAACATGCCTGCAGAGGTTCCTCATTCATTGAGATAATTTGGCACAACGTATCTTCTCCCAGAAATGTGTGACATATATTTATATTGTATATGCGTTTTACTACGAACTGTCCCTTCAGAGGCAATAATTAAAAATAATAATTAACGTTCGTAAAGATATTTATATAAATAAAATGTAAAAAGTTTATAACAATAAGTAGGGAAAGGAATATTTCGCGAGTTCAACGACATGCGTGTAGGAATCCATTGATTTATTTATGCACAAGCCCCGGCCATATGTCCACTAGCTGCTACCTACAGGAACAACAGACAATGAACTAATAGACGGGACTTCAGTATACGTGGGACAATGAATTATAACACGTCGGCCATTGAACTCGCGAATTATTCCTTTCCCTAACAATAAGTGACCAAAATACGTGTTTTAGAATAAGGGTATGTTCATGAAACAATATTGTTCGAAACACATTTATTACTTGACCACTTAAAACGTATACTTTGTACTTATACTACGATAAACAGATAAGTGTAGTTCATTATATGATTGCTGTTTATTGTCATTAAAATTCATGTGACGGTTGCGGCAGATCACAGATAGTTATTTCAGGAACGCGCCTGGTACTGTAAGGGTTATGAGTTCAAATCTAGGTGTCGGTTGAATTTTTTTTACGTTATATTTTCATTTGGGATATAATTGAGGATCTATGCTGTAGTGGACTTAACCAAACAAAAATGTAAATAAAGATGCAAGATGATCTGCAAAAAAAAAAAAAAAAACTAAGTCATAAATCTAATTTGCATTAATAATATTTTTTAAGTGATGAAACTATATTAAACTGTGCGCAAAATAACTGCTTGTTGTAAAATTTGTACATATTTTAAAATTTAATTAATTTTAGTACAGTATCTCTTCCACTGTTACGCACAAAAAAGTGCTTTGGTTTGATACTCTATTTTAGGTTATAGATTAATGAATATAATAAAATAGCTACGCAATTTTCTACATGGCATCTGGGAAGAATAAAGAAATGTTGTAAACCATAATTTCAAATATATTCAATATACGTTTTTGTGACATTACAAAATTTGTAACTTTAGCTTACATCGCGGGTGATCAATTTAATCTGTAAAAAAAAAGTAAAATATTTGGTACACAGCATTAGTTAAATAAAAGTATGTAAATGAATTACAGTTTTTTAACTACTTATTTTTACAATTATGTTCTATGTTATCAAACTTAGTTTTATATATATATATATATATATATATATATATATATATATATATATATATATATATATATACATACACACACACACACACACACAACTGACATTTACATAGTAAATATTGTGTAGATAAACTAAGAGTGAAGTTGTGTTCGCGTCGTTGAGCGAGACCATGCCTCGCGCACGAAATATTCTGTCTTCTACCTGCCGCCAAAACAACAGCGATTCCCGGAAATCGTCATGAGGGGCATAGAAAGTTAATTTATACTATCTTTTTTATTTTGTTCGTTGATACCCCCCATCTATCACGTATAACAAAAAAGTTTCTCGCTTACTATAATTTACTCTGCATTTTCCAGTCAAATGTCAACATGACATTGTTAAAAAATTTTTTTAATAATATGATAGTTGCATAAAATTAAGTTAATGGACATTATCGTTGGCAGCATAGTTCATAAATGATATACAAAAATTTTGAATACATTTGATTGAATAGTTTCAGATTTATGAAGAGTTTAGTTGGACACGTTTTTGTGGCGCGCGCGCATGCATGCATTGGCTTGCGCCAGCTCCGAAAGACCCAAAATGGCGGACGATTATACCCACTCTTTATAGTGCCTTAGGTCAGACTACTACTACAAACACCATATCCTCGCCTCCCTTTCTTGATCTTCGAGCTACGCCAAGCATAAACCCTCGCCTCCCTCTCTTGATCGTCGAGCTACGCCAAGCATCAACCATCGCCTCCCTCTCCTGATCGAGCTACGCCAAGCATCAACCCTAGTTACCCTCTCTTGATCATCAAGCTACGCCAAGCATCAACCCTCGCCTCCCTTTCTTGATCATCGAACTACGCCAAGTATCAACCCTCGCCTCCCTCTCCTGATCCTCGAGCTACGCCAAGTATCAACCCTCGCCACCCTCTCTTGATCATCGAGCTACGCCAAGCATCAACCCTCGCCTCCCTTTCTTGATCATCGACCTACGCCAAGCATCAACCCTCGCCTCCCTCTCTTGATCATCGACCTACGCCAAGCATCAACCTTCGCCACCCTCTCTTGATCATCGAGCTACGCCAAGCATCAACCCTCGCCTCCCTCTCTTGATCATCGAGCTACGCCAAGCATCAACCCTCGTCTCCCTCTCTTGATCATCGAGCTACGCCAAGCATCAACCCTCGCCTCCCTCTCTAGATCGTTGAGCTACGCCAAGCATCAATCCTCGCCTCCCTTTCTTGATCATCGAGATACGCCAAGCATCAACCCTCGCCTCCCACTTTTGATCACCGATCTGAAGGCCTATACACAATTCAATACTTTAACATTTGACTTTATGATTCTTTTACTTTATGTATTTCGTTGATATACAATTCAACTGTAAAGTGAAAGTAACGACAGCAGAAAAACGATTGAAAATCTGTTTTTTAAAACGAAAATATGATATAAATCATTATCAATTTGCCACATTAGCATATCACTTAAATTATCCAAAAAGAGCCCAATTATCAATCTATATATTTAATTTATTGTAATATTTTTCAGAACAAAAACAACACTATCTATTGACGAAACCTAATGTTAATTTACTAACACTTCAAAGCTATTTACCAGATTTTTCGAATACACTTAAGACAAACCTGTTACGTTTACACGAAACCCCAATACCTGAGAAAAAACACTACTCAGAAATAAACATTTTTCAGCTGGTTCTTTGCAAACGGCCATCTTGACTTTGACTTAGGTTTTCAGTTTATCGGAATGATAAAGTCAAGGCTGCTTGACTTTAGCTTTGGCGACGCCATTGTGTAGGATATCATAAGAAGCCATGTATTGAAAGCTATCGTAAAGTCGAATGCTAAAGTTTTCAATTGTGTTTATGCCCTAAGCCAAGCACCATACCCCTGCATCACACTCTTGTCATCGAGGTATTCTAGCACCAGATCCTCGCCTCTCTCGACCGTCGAGATAGCCAAGGACCATACCCTTGCCTCCCTCCCTTTGTCAAACACCACACCCTCAAAAACTCTTTGACATACAGGTTACTTCAGTAAAATCCTGCTAAGATGAAACAAGAAGTACGGACCACAACACAGAAATTTGATGTATGGAATATGTAGTCAGCGAGTCCAGCAGAAAATAGGTCAGGTGACCTTGAAAACCAAGGAACTGGGTAGCCTCGTCCAGTGTAGCATTCAGGTGAGTGCTAAAACAGCCTATGTTTCCACGTGCGATGTAGGGACGAAATAACTTACCCGCTGAACGGCAGCTGCACCACGAGGGCTCCTTTCGCGTGCCTCGCAGACCACATGTTCACGATATGACAGTGCTGAATGCGGCGGCCTATATTTACAGTTTCATTTTCGCACGCTTTCACTGAAACAGCCTGTACACTGTTCACGGCAAAAAGAGAAATTCTGAAGATATTCGAGAGCTCTGGGGTGAATAGTCCAGCTACTATTGAGTGTTCCTGTTAATTCCTAGTATTGGCCCCCGACTACGAAACGCATGCGATCATTCTTGGGTTTGTTGAGGGCCTGAAATATTGGGTCCCTAAGACGAACACTGGTCTGGTTCGCCTAAACCGACTCGGTACGATGCTATTTCGCAGAAGAGTTAGTCCTAGGCCTCGTCAAGGTGGTCTTTAGCGGCAAAAGGGCCTTTCACATAATCAAATATTTAATTTGATGAACATTGCAGTTGAAATAATTTGTAAACAAATTAGGGACAAAATAAATGATGTAACTATTTAACAGTTGTCTACTAATCCAGCACGGCATCAATATTTGCTTCAGCCAATACAAAATGTATCATTATTTTGAATACTATATTATTTTAATGAATTATTGTAATTACTTTTATATTGTTAACTGCGCATACAGAACTCAATATGTTATTTGAATTAATAAAAAACCAACTCTGTTCTTAAATATTCTGATTCGAGAAAATTAAAACATGTCCGAAACCAAATTTCTTTGACAAAATTCAAGGCATTCAATAAATTGAAAGACAAAATGGTCGCTGTTATGACGTGAGCATAGCGTCACATGTCATTCAAGAAATTGAACTCAATAAATTCGAGAGACAATTGAAACAAAACTTGATCTTGTGTAAGCATCTTAATACACATTGACAAAAGAGATGGTAACCACTTCCGTCCACTGCGATTGGAAAGAGCGTATGCATTCTATTTCTGGCGCAGATTCTAACAACTTCCGTCAACTGATAAGATCTTCGTGTTACTCTTGGCATGCCCTGGGCTCAGTTGTACCAATGACATGCCTGTAGATATTCCGGAAAACATGTGTCGCCGTCGAGGATAATAAAATATTTTTTTACTGTAACCTAAGACATGATGCTTCGAGCCAAAATGCTTTCACACATTAGTGAGTGACACGAGACATAGAACAGCAGTGGAAATAAAGGGCGGGAGACCCACAGTAAAACACGCCTGTCTTCGGAAACATCCCCTACGTTTTCCACTTGCGAAAATCAGACGTGACCCTTCCGGTAATCGAACCCGGATTGTAAGGGGGGGGGGAGAGGGGAGGGATAGACGTCTGAACAAGGCCACCTCCCGGGTATGAGCCGAAGAGTTTCTTGCGTACAAGGTGACTAACGTACAAGTCGCCGCAACAATGTAGATATTTGCCAATACATAATAGTTCGGGAACAAGCGACGGAGTAATGCGCAGAAGAAAGTCTCTAGTGCATACTTTATAGACGCGTATGTTACCTTTAGATTGATTTGAGCATAATCTCTGGCTGGTTGTAAACCAGTAGCCTACT
Source organism: Medauroidea extradentata (assembly GCA_003012365.1). Lineage (NCBI taxonomy): Eukaryota > Metazoa > Arthropoda > Insecta > Phasmatodea > Phasmatidae > Medauroidea > Medauroidea extradentata. Next base: position 63,724 of record PNEQ01018992.1, read on the forward strand.
TGCAGGAAGTGCCGTGCTAAGTAGAAAGCTGCCTGAAAAAGCGTGTAGCTACATAACGACCTCAGTCTATTGTTGGGTGTAAGTGAACTACTTCATATTAAGGTTTAATATATTTATAGGCAATTACACTTTTACAACTGGCCAAAAAATAGGGTTCCGGTTTTTTGATAACTAGTCCTCAGGCATACTCTATACACTATTATTACTACAACTGGACTGCCTTCTGCAGAATGAAACCAACCCTCACAGTACAAAAATTGAGACATTTGCAGTTAAAAATGAAGGTCGATAAACAATTCCCAACAGAGGTTGTAATATCAGTATTCATTTATGCAGTTACTCTAATGTATATATTTTGTGTATTCAAATACCATTTAAGAATATGTTGATAAACAGTCACTTTAAAATTAATTATCTGTTGGATCCTTTCTACAGAACGGTATTGTGTATAGTTTGTTCTATGGTATGATCCATGTTGCACAGTTATAATATGATATTAAAATAAATACCACATATTACAACTTTGATGTCCAGATTCTATCGAAAGAATAGAAAAAAAATCCTCAAGTTACACGTGAACCATTATTCCACAGCAAAATATGGAACCCCTGAAAAACTATCGACGACACCTTGCACGTACTCCAACGAAGCTCTTTAAGTCTTGGGCATCACCTGGTATTAAGTGCATTACAGATTCTTTATCTGGAAGCTTTGGAATGGTTATTGGTTTTGCCATTTTGCCACATAGGGACAAGTTTATCATGGAAACCTGTTAAAGGTTGGTCACTTTTACGTTTCTTTATGTCGATTTCCGCGTACTCACTTTCCAAGTCTTTCCTCAAGAAAATAGCAAAAGGTTTTACGCTTCTCTAGCATTATTTATCTAGTTTGTAACTAAGACACCTTTTCTTTACTGATACCGAACCAAGTAACATGGTTTTTTTCTGCAAAATGCCTAATTAACCATTTAACATTCAGTATTTTTACAACTGCATATACACAGCACCACAATCCATTCATATGTTTGTTCTTTCCAGCATACTTCAGAGTGGAATGCTTCAGTTGACGTGGTTAACTAATTTTTTCAACTTCAATTTTGCCTACGTGAGGTATTTTTGATGCACAGTTTTTTTTCTCCGCATTGGGTCGACTAAAGTAGTTTTCAGAAAACTGTTTACTTTATTAGATATTTTATCGATTTTTTTTAAAAATGTGATTAACATTGAAGTGAGTACTTTTAAAGCCCTAGTTGTATGTGGCGAAAACCGAGAGGAATCTGCCATAGCCTTCTATCAAGGAGTCGTCCCATCATTCGCTTATGGGGCAAAATCGGGAAACTGAAATCAGGAAGTCCTGAGCCAGAAATCTAACCCAGGTCATACGGAATGCCAATCCAACGTGTTACGGTTGCGCCACTTCGCCTGAACAGGGTAACTGAAATGTGTCGATACTTCTGAAAAATTAACAATGATGCGTCTGAATCCGAGAAGTCAAGATGTACAACACAATGGCTACGAAAACCTAAGAATTATAAAAATGTTTTATTATTACTCTTGAGAACACAGTAATCGAAACTACTAGTCTACACCACGGTGGAGTTAACGTGCCGCCACCCCCTCCCCACATTTGAAGGGACCATTTTTAGTGCCGTATATTAAGAACAGCTACTCATCGTGCAGCGCCAAACTATTGATTTTATTTACAGACCTAGTAAATCAATAAAAACGTATCTTTGGACGTAAGAAGTAATCGTACGTAAACAAAATTGTGATTTGCTTTGGAATTTACTTTCCGTCGTTAGTTTAGGTTAGTTAACCTTAGACTTACCGTTTTTCGTTACCTACGGTAACCTAAATTAAGAAAAAGCGGAAAAATTCCAAGTACAGGACAATTATATTATCTATGTACTGCTTCTAACTACTATAGAAACATTGTTAATCATTAAATAATGCCTGTAAAATCAACAGTTTGGCTAGTATACGATGAGTACATATTCTTGACATTTACTACCATGGTAGTACGTTTTCAAACTGCCGTATTTCAAAATATACTAATCAGATGTATGCGAAAACTCAGAAATGTGGACTTCAACTTTGCAACAGACTTTCCACCAATCAAATTATATGGTCACAGCTTAAAGAAAGGCGCATAACAAAAATTTAATGGCAGGAATATTTCACGCTGTTTTAGCATTGGCTCGATGCGGCATTTGATGCGCGATTCCATTTCACCTTTACAGCTACTTCTGAGTGTCTGTTGCGCAGATAGGCGATGCCCTTAAGGGTGCGGTTCACCTTAGTTTCAACGTCTTTTTTTTATTTTTATATTTGTATCAGATATTTTTTTTATTTAAGAGATAAATTGTGATTAAATCTTCCTCTTAGAAAATTCATGTATCTCTCATAGTTTTTGCTTAATGAGTCGTAAACGTCAAAATTTCGACTTAACGGTTTTATGTACGCCACTAAAACCAACCAACATACCAAAATGATTTGAACTGTATAAAATAAAAAATAAATACACATTTGTATTTTTTAACAATTTTTGAAATTATCATTTCAAATTCAGAATTTTTTTATTAAATACAAGAATATTTTATTTTTTGTTTTTATGTGTGTCATTTCATAGCCAACATCATTGTTATACACTGAATTTTTTTGGTGTGGTATTACAGATGGTTTTAGTGGCGTACTTAAAACCGTAAAGTATAAATTGTGATGTTTAAGACTCATTACGCGAAAACTATGAGAGATACATTTTCTAAGAGGAAGATTTTGTCATAATGTACGTCTTAAATAAGAAAAAAATATCCGGTACAAATATAAAAATAAAAAAGGATGTTGAAAACTGATGTGAACCGCGCCCTTAGGCCATGACCTCTAGTTTATACATTTTTAGCTATATTGATTTTTTACGCCTAAACGAGAGCAGAAATAAAAAATCTGTCCGGCAGTTTTGTTTAAAATCGTTTTCTCTGTGTTGGCTAACTTTTCCAAGGCAGTGAATACTAAGGTTTTAGCTAATATGTAATTAACAAAACTCCGGTTCAGTCGAAACCGTAGAATTCCTTGCTTTGAAAAAATTAGCTATCACGGCAAAAACTATTTTAGACAAAACAGCCAGACAGATTTATTTATATCTGCCCTTGTTTAGGCTAAAAATAATGATGGCAAGAACAATATAGGCTAAAGTGCATGGCCTCAAAGTGACGTCAGATGGCTGATAGTCGCGGTCCTTGCAGCACGAACACTCGTGACCATGGTAGCACTTTCCCCAGCTGGAAACAACTGTCGCAGCATCTCTCGTACTTTCCATCGGCCAAAATATCCGCGAACATCTCTCCGCTCGTCACGATCACCACCTTCCCCTTTCTACAACTGTCGACACCTACCTGCCCACGACTTGGGACGATACGGCGTCGATCCCTGGCCCGTCCGTCTTCATTTCTAGTTTGCGAAATAACTTCAGGCAAGTAAGTGCTGGGACCGATCCCATACGAGCGCCGTCTGGCTAGATGTACAACGTATCCTAGCAGAGATTTACAACGTATCCTAGCAGAGATGTACAACGTATCCTAGCAGAGATGTACAACGTATCCTAGCAGAGATGTACAACGTATCCTAGCAGAGATTTACAACGTATCCTAGCAGAGATTTACAACGTATCCTAGCAGAGATTTACAACGTATCCTAGCAGAGATTTACAACGTATCCTAGCAGAGATTTACAACGTATCCTAGCAGAGATTTACAACGTATCCTAGCAGAGA
>PNEQ01018993.1:0-67135 GCA_003012365.1 Medauroidea extradentata
ACATACAAGGGAAAATAAGTGTTAGGTTAAAGGAAGAACAGAAACAAGGCTAGACATGTAACTTGTTAGAAGGATAGGTCAGGTTAAGTTAGGTTAGGTGCGGTAGCGCTCTTAATGGTGATACTTGAAAACAGAGACGGACTAAACCAGTAGTACATACAACATCAATGCTATCTAGCAGACGGCACTAGAACCAATATGACTGGTATAGCTACTAGCTCTTCTGGTGGAAAGACTCAGCATCAAAGTCTTAATAATCAACGCCATCTAGGAGACGATCAGTAACTACAGGCAGCCCTACCTAGAGGACAACAATAAAACTAATTTAAAAAAAAAACAAGATAGAAGGTGGAGCCAATGAGGGTAGCTAGGTATCAAGACAACGGACATTAACCAAGATGGTGGGTAGACCGTACACAAATAATTACGAGACACATGCTGAACAGATCCCCCGTTCCCGCTCCTAGGCTCCTGCAATAGAACCGCCATTACTACACTACTCCGATTCATAGTTCGAGTTCGATTTTCTGTTGCCTGAACTTTGGTATTATAGATAACGTACCGAACCTTAAGTGTATTTTTTTTTTAATAACTTCGGTTCTCCCATCATACCATCCAGTACCTATTTCATTTACACTTCCAGTTTTGTTACAAATTTCATGTAATAACTCTTCATGCACACTGGCACTAACGACTTAACGTTTCTAGCGCCATAAATATTTCTTACCTTAGCACTGTCTACCAATATGACTTGAGCGCTATGAAGGTCTGACAGTGAACTGTAATATATTGTTCATTTGTATATACTAGTACTGGCTGTATATATTGATTTATCTAATATATTGCAATCTTTCAAAGTAATTGCACACATGTCTTATTTAAATACTTATGTCCTAAATTTCAAGTATGTAGGATTTTGATTGCAGTATATTGCGAAACTAAACAAATAGTAGGTACTACGTAGATTCAACTGAACGGGATAATACTAGGCATATTACATTAGTGCATCATAAAATGGCGTGATGGTATAAAATTAATGTGTTCAGACTGTCACACTACCGGGCCTCGACCAACAGCAGCATAGGTTCGCACAGTACAGCACTTGGAAGTCCACCTGCTAAGACGTGGACAGCAGAGAATATGTTAACTTCTGGTGTAAAATGTCACGAAATACACTGGAAACCTGTAATCTAGTGTAGGTATGTAGGTCAATTTTTCAGACAATGGCATTTTATGTTCTGTCTGGTTTTCAGTTTCAAACCCTCTGCATTCGATGATCGCATGCTGTGTGGAAAGAGTTACTGTCTCTTCGTCTGACCATGTTTCATCGAATTTGTTCTGATGCATCTTTCTGAGAGACGATCAAGATCGAAGTTGTCATAGCCGCTGTAGATACGACTTATTACGAAAGATTCAGGATTTTATCTACGATTAAATCCATTATAAACTGATTTGGGAGGTTAATAGAGATTTTATTTCAAGCAAAAGCTGGAGTGCTCAGAATTACAATTAAAACATATTTTGTGTATTATCTGGTCTAGCCATTCAATTACGAGCAAAAATGCTTGGACACTGGAGTGATCTAAAGATGACGATATTATACACAGTCAAATATGTCACAAAAATTATGGAACCTTTTAGTGAAAGTTTTGGGTGTATCACAGAAGAGTTGGGGCAATGACACTGGCCCCTGGACAACGTGGGCGACGAATGTGTTGCAGCTGCGGACCATACCGACACTTGCAAACTGTTATGTCCACAAATGTCGACTGACAATCAGTCTATATAGAGAAGACCCAAGTTCAGCAACATCTATCAGCAGCAGAGTGAGTAAGTCAACCCGTAATTCAACGTAGTGCGACATTTCGGAAATGATTTGAGGCTGATTAAGTGTGGAAAACAAGGATCCAGGTGCCTGAAAAGGTGTACGTTCGTCGCCAAGGAAGAGGAACACTCTGGAGCTGCAATTGACGTATACGACCTCGATGCCAATAATGCGGTGTTCAAAGGAGGACAATTGGTGTGGTTGTGTGTTTCTCGGCACACATGGTGGGGGTTCTTAGTACCAGGTAGGCTGTGAGGAACTTATCAAATTCGGAAGAAAGTAAGCTATGTGAACTTTGAGATTAGTTATTTTATAACGCCTTTGCTCGAAACAACTAAACTGTTACGCTGCTATTTTGTTACATGGCCAAATTGAACGCAGACATATTGCATGCGAAGATTAGGAATTGTGGGGTGGAGGTAACGATTATTTCTTCAACAAAAACTTTGGTATAGAACATAGCATGTTGTGGCTGCAATATGGCACCGTTCAATTTGGTAACACACAGAGATAGACTGTCATCATTGGTCTTGCACCCCTTAGTTTCGAGTCTCCGACAATGTCTATGTTGGTCGATATTGATAGGCAGGCATTTTACTAAGGTTCGGAAGTTGAGGAGTCTGTTCGGGCTGTGGAAGGATACTCAAGCTTTAGGATTATTAAGCGTAATATTAATTGCAAATATCAGTTTTATAAACTTGTGAATTGTTGCAAAATAACGTGTTAGATTGTGTTAATTATTTTGATAAACTTTGCAATAAATTTAGAGAATTTTATTATATTTACAATATCCTCCATCCCTGTTGAACCTTGCTACATCTACGACAGTAAACTTGTAAAGACAAATGTAAGTTGCTCAACAAATTGAATTGAATTTCTAAAATAAGCAAAATATTTAGTTTGTGATAGACCTTCGGTGTAAATGGCGTATGGGAATAAATAACTCCAGATTTCAGCATAGTTGGCTACTAAACTACGAATGTCATTAAATAAGCAAAATGAAACGCAGTAAAACGGCCGTATACATAAACTAGTCTCGAGTTAACTTTCATATTTGCCGGACACTTAAGTTTTAAGTTCTATTAAAAACGTACTACGGCACTTCTTACTGGGAACTTTCGAAAACTTTTCAAGAAAAATCAGAGTCATCATTTTTCCTGTCGTATTTGAAATTTAATAAAAGTGTTTCAAGATTAGTATTCAACAAAATAAACTATGATAGAATATAAAATAAATGTAAAATTAAGTTGGTACGACTTCAAAAATGTTGGTGTACGCAAATACTTAACATAAAATACTCTAAGGTATTTAGTGTATTATGATTAAATATGTCGTAAAGGAGTTGGAATCGGTATGTTAGCATCGCATAACAAGGAAAACAATTCATTAGTATTGAATTTTGCGATTGAAAATAGTGTAATTAAATAAAATAGTTTCAAGCAAGCAAGACTAGTATTGACTAGTATGATATAAGGATTATTTTAAAAACATTTTCAAGGGCTCTGCTAGTCTCTATGGATTGCGGTTGTTTACTACTGAAAATTTCGCTGTCTTTTCTAAGAACATGCACAATTCTATAACTTAATTTCTTGTTTATTCTATGCCCTTGCGAAGAGAGTACAGAAAATAAGGAACATTAACATTCGGTTTCTGTCAATTTTTTAGCTGAAATGTAACCTCATTAACAATGCCGATTGACGTGGTAAGTAAATTGTTGTTTACTTTAGTTAAAAACAAAGTGTTTACGACAGTTGATTTTATATATTGTGTAACCCAACTCAAGTTTTAATAGTGGCCAGTACCGGTTGAGTTATCACCTGATTCTTGTTAATCAGTAAAGTTACTACTCGGCTGAGTCCTCAATCGTAGTTGGTTCACAGAATAAGTGAGTACTTATTTATTCTGTGGCTGGGTTACAAGTGTACAAGACGCGTAATTCTATTTTTCATTAACAAGTCAGCGCAATTAACACAAGCATTAATTTATTTAACGCTGTTGTACTGTCATTCTCGAAGAACCCAACATCATAAAATTAAAGTTTTTTTTATTTGATTTGATTTATTGCCGAAACATATAATCCACAATTATCACAGATACTCGAGCAAGTTTGATCCCATGGAGAAGAGCTCGAGTAGGGACCTATCTGCATGAGCTTGCTCAAAATGGCAGGTTAAATACATCAGAAAAACTTAGTAAGATTGGTCAGACACGTACAAAACATTGTCAAAACATAATTTTAGTTATAGTAGTATAAGTGAAAGTATTATTCTAGGTACTCGTCAGAGAAACCCAAAGGAATGGTAAGGCAAGTACAAGCAAGTTGACAATTTAATTTGATTATTTAAAGCGCAGTCATCTATACTACAAAAGATAATTACTTATTATGTAAGTACGTAACTGTAATTACCATTAAAATGCAGACAAAATCTTTCAGAACTAAAAAAAAAAAAATTATTTATTACTATATTCTGATTTTAAAACACAAGAAATTACAGGGTTCTATAAAACACATGTTGAGCTCGTTAACAGTGTTCATACTTAGTTTAATGTGATTGTGCATGTTTTGAAAATCCATTACTTTATCTTCCCATGCTAGGGTTACCACCAGCACCAGTTTTACAGCTTCACCATGGATAGTAAAACGTACTCGACGACGCAATTCATCGTAGTAAGCGGTAGATTTCGAGCCAAATAACTTGGTATTATTATAACCTCAATTAAACTAGAAATTTAAAGTAATAGCTTACTCATATTGACACTTAATAATAATTTCAACTAGAACGTATTAATCCCTCCCCTATGTGGATTGCATGCTCAAGGTCGTGGTATTAGGTATGAGCGATGAGTTTATGTTTTAATTTATTGTTTGCTGTAAACACGAAAACGTAATTAGACCTTAACATTTGAATTCCAGGCTTTGTTTGACTTTTATATGTGTTACTGGACTGACGTAACCAGTAATCATACTGCTGATGTTTAACAAGCGTGGACGTCACAAATTTTTCACTTTTCTTGGTAAAAAAATGTAGATTAAACTGATTCACTGTGAATCTAAAACCCAAGAACAGTCTGATACAATATGGTGTATTACAACGACAGCACTGAACTGCACTGAGTGCGCGCTGGACTAGTGCTGTATGTTCCATAACCCACATGCACTCGCCGAGTGCAGTGATTTCTCGTGTTACAATAGCGAATATCTGTTTTCAACCGGCTAGTGCGTGCCGAGTTAAACGTTTTATCGCGCTAACTTGGGTGGGTGTGGCTGTTTGGGTGCCAATCTGGCGGAGAACTGTGGTACGTAATACTGTATACAAGGGCAAATTAAATATGGTGAAAATAATGCAATCATCTGACCATTTTACTATTTAATAATACACTTATTGTTAATTTGGAGAAATATTGATTCAGTATGTCATTAATCCCCTCAATAAGAAATTTCGTAAAACACTGCTCCCATTATTTGGAATACAGTGATAAAAGCAAAGAAACGCACACTACAGATTACCTCATTCAGACAAACCTTCACGAAGCGGTTTTTTTGTACATTTAATGTGGTAACTAATTTATCTTCAAGCTGCTACACTGCAGCACAGCAGTTGGTACCCACACACATTCGGCATCTTAATCTTGTGCAGGATTGTCACAGTCAGGTCAATAACCTCACTAAAGGACAACCAAATTTATTTAGATTAAGTTTTACACAGATTAATTTCTTGTTTCACGTATTCGTTGGTTTCACTACAAAAATACCTTACAAAAAAGGGCAAACTTACACTATAGTATACGCAATAACGCTTTCTCAATTATTTCACATTCAGAAGCAGTTAAAAATAAACGTTGACTACATAAGTTTAAAAAGTTTTAATTTACTAAGTGCTAGACTGACATACACCTGACAATCCTCGCCTACTAAAGTGGAATACAGCGTATTTTAGAGCAAGCATATTGAACATGGTTGTTATAATTTCCACCACGAGTCTGTAGATAAATAAAAGTGCAGTTAAATGTGCATAAACGTGTCCTGAAGTCTTTTACTATTATAACTCCAGGTACTTGTTACTGTTGTACTGTGTTATGTTTTGTATTTTTATAGAGACATAATTGCAATCATGACCATTAGTTAGGGACCTGAATATTTCGCGAATTCAATGACCCGCATGATAGAATTCATTGGGCACGGTCAAACCCCATCTATTCGTTCATCGTCCGCTGTTCTGCTGAGTAGCAGCTAGTAGACAAACTGTCAGAGCTTGAGTGTGCCTAGGATATCATAGTCGTATGTGGCCTAGGATGACTGTTCGAACATAGTCGTAGATCCGCGTAATTTTCCTTTCCCTACCGATAGTTGTGAACAGTTGGGTATATTATGCTGACAATGGCAAAGATCAATCACCACATCGCCACCCTCGACGGGGAATAAAACTCACATAGTGAAGTATGCTGTATTTCATCTACACTCTCAGCCATCTCTCTCTCTCTCTCTCTCTCTCTCTCTGCGGGTCTGCTAACTTTCAGGGCAACGGCTCCCTAGCTATCCTCGGGACCTGTGCCCTGCCCTTAGGCAGGGGGTTGAACCCCCCCCCCCCCAACCTAAGTACATCAACGACAATGACAGGCCATACGGATATTTGTGAATATCTTAGACGTCGAAATTACGTCACTGAAGAATGTTTTTGGAGTTTTGATCTTCAGCCACGTTGAAGTAGATTGCATACATTATTCCGACTGTTCACTTTATGAAGAGTGTTTGTTGCCTGTAAGATTATCGACTACAGTATCTTTTTTAATGTCGGGACAAACATATGATATTGATTTCAAACATGGCTATAATCCAAAAACAAAGAAATTTAGAGCAAGGCGTGGCTAAGCTTAGAATTTACAAAACAGCACAAAGACGGGTAGAAATTTAGAATAACTAACAAAAGGTTGTCTTTTCGAAACTCAAACCTTTCATGCATTTAGATCTTCATATCGGAATAAATAAAAAACTATGCAGTGTTCTTGATGCAGATTCAATATTGTTTTGTTCGCAATAAAACTAACATTTGCTGGACACGTAAAGTTTACAATCGTTAATACTATATTTAACGTATCTCCCGGCATTCTAAATGAACGTCTTCCTCAACAGTGGAAAACGCAGTACAATAAGTGAATTTCTGTAATTCTAAAAATAGATGGTACCCGTTATTTTGTTACGTTTATATTATTGAAGTGACAGTTTGTTAAGGTGGTCTCCTGCCCATGCCACCAAGCTGTGTGCTGATATATGTTGATTCTAAAATTACTCAACATACGCGAGTGAAGTATGCTTAGGAACAGCATCGTTCAAAGGAAGTGGCACACGTGCACACCATTTTCACGTCCTTCGTTAATTTTTAAAGCGTATTTTCTCGCGGTCAAATATGGTAAAAATGGCTGGTTCAGAATATTATAAATCACATAGGCACACTTTTATTTCAAATGTGTAAAAATGATTGGATCACCACTGAATGCCTCCGAGAAGTTCTCGTCAGGAAGACTGCACACTAGTTCATTGTCTTGCGCCATAGACTAGGGCAAGGCATCATGCGCGTACCACGTCGCCCTTAGCTCTCCACACTTGTTGGACACAAACGCGAAGATACGTCAACAAAGGCGGCCGCCTTAAGGAACGTGCAGAACTCTTTGTTCACAGTGATCATGCGTGTTCTCAGTTTCGCTTAACAATCACATGTTGTGGCATGCGCAGAAAAAGATTCTGACACCGGAACAGACGGCTGTGTTCAAGGAAGCCTTCAACGTCTTCGCCAAAGAAGATGGCGACATCGTGTCGAGCGACCTGGGCTTCGTCTTGCATTCATTGGGCCAGAACTTGACGAGACGAGAGCTACGCAAGATTGTCAACGAGGTAGACCTGGACTGTAAGTTCTCACAGGTTCCGACATTTACTACTCGTAGTGCTAGAAGCAAGACAATCACACATTGTGAACTACTGTACCTATTCAATAAACAAGTTAAGTAGTGCTAAATACAGTTGCAATCTTTGCCAGTAAAGAGAGATCAGGTGTTTATACCCAATCATCGTAAATGCTTCGTTATGTTTGTATTAAAATTAGTTATTGATAAGAAAGATCGCTATGTTTACACATAATTTAACGTCTTTATATAATCTACAAACCTCCACGACTTAACTAGATCCTTAGAAATATTGCATTGCACTTAGGTCAAACGCAATATGTCCATAGGCAAAAAAAAATACATTTACATCATATTTAATAACGTGTAATTTAAAAACATGTAATTTAAGTGCATCAATAAAACAACTGAGAACAATGACAAAACGAATAATTTTCCCACGAAAGTGGACGAAATAACAAATACGACAAAAAAAACTGAAAAAATTGTGTATACCTTAAAATTGTTTGGTAGTACAGCAAATAACATACATGACATTATAGACTAAAGTCTTAAGGAAACAAGGCATATTAATGCTTAAAGTCTCCGCCGATAGGAGCGCTGATCTATCTGTAGTAATAAGTTGCTCTTAAGGGCAGTTTTAGTTTTGCATGTTCCACTCTAGTTATAAAACATAATGTGATATTAATTGAAGACGTCAAAATTGATTCATCAGTGATTAATTCAGTAAAATAGTCTCCAAAGTATTAATACGATGCACATATTAGTGCTTCTTATATAGAAATCTAGTACCTGGTATCAAATATTTTTATAACAATGTCATTTACTTGATTATTATTATTTTTGGCTTTTCTTTTTCTTACATGCAGCAACACCTTCTCGTACTATATCAGCGTAAGATGAAGTCGGCCAGTTAATTTATCGTTACTACAAGCACGATTTTGAATTTTGCTACGGTTTACAGCTCACGCCGTGTGCAACAATTGTCAACTAGCTGCAGTTTCTGATATTGCCCTTCAGCGACAATTGTGAATACGTAAGTAGGTAGATAATTCTGATTATTACCAACACCCAGATAGGTACAGATTCGATGCTACAAGTGCATGACAAAAATCAAGATTTAAAAACTCCTGTCGCTTTGTATAGGCAACCTAATTCCATAAAATACGCTTGCTTTCTGTTTACAATCTGACACGTCGTTCGACCTTCACTCCACTTACCACACAGGAAGGCTGAATATAAGTTTGCCGTGTACACAGACATGTTAAGTTTTCAGGGACCTATGTGACGCCAATTCACGCTGTGCCTATCCGGATCGTCAGTCACCGATTTTGTCGATATTTTAGTGTATCGGATCGTATTCATGTTCCAACTAGCCTTTCAAAATGAGCCGATGTTACAAAAACTTTTTTAATGAAGGTACTGAAGAGTAATTTTATTTACTATATACTGCGATGATTTCGACAAAGCAAAAACGATGCCGTCATAAAATATATGCAGCGAACTTCAAAATTTCCGTGGTAAGTTATGCATGAGTCTCGCAAATATTCATCAAGCTTCCCGGAAATACGACATGAGTTAATGTTAAGTTTTTAATTGGAAAGAAGGATTCAAATTGCCTCAAATTTCAATTAAGTTAGTTCGCGGTAAACATTTGAGTGATCAAACCAATGGCGTTCAGAGATGTAAACAAATAACTTGTTAGCTTCAGTAAACAGGGAAAAATTGAAAGGAGCAGATTTCACGAGAGGTGAGTAAGAAATGTCATAATGCCGCATTACCAATAATTTCACTTTTGATTTACAAAAAAGGTATACTCATTAACTTGCTTCCCGACTACACAACACAATTAATGCAAGTGTCCCTGCCGATCAATAATATCGCGGGACAGACTCCCTGTCGGCGACACTTCCGCGAGACGAGGCCCAGCCCCGAGGACGGCAACACGTTCGTCTGCCTCGAGCGCCGAAATGCTTCTTCTCTGCTTCCCACAGCGTGACGAAACCCAATTCTCTACGGCCTCGTCATCCTCTAGATATAATACAAATTTTTCATATTTTCTTTATCACTAATCTAACACTAATTTAATTAAATTTATAATTTATACTTAGTATTGCCAAGGATGTGAAATAATTTTAAACTGATAACACAAATAGTGGTCTGCGAGGTTCACTTTTTAAGTTCAAGAAGCAACAACTGGCGCAGTTGGTGAAATCTTTCCCATTCACTCGGTTAGCTATCTTAGCATGTATGCATGTAATAAAACTGACACAGACGTGCCACAATGTTGGTTTGACGTCTCCTTGCGATACCTTGTCGACCTTGTGTCATCACAGAGTCCTGCGTGTCAGAACCTGGATTGATCCCGACCTGGCATCGAACCAAAATGACCTTTGTGGAATGCCACTGTCACACCACCGCGGTCCCAGGAGTGTCAGCTCCGCCCACTTGACGCGCTGGTCGACGCCGTGGAGTGCGATTTGTTGCTACGTCAATACAAAATGTTACAGATCTCGATTTGTGTATCGATTTTCAGGCGTTTCCCATTGTCTATGGCCCGTTAAAAGTACAAATATAATGTTTGCTCGTCCTCGCTTATATAGGCCTATGTATATGTATGTGTATACACACACACGATATGATAGAGCACTTAGTGTGTTAATTTCGTGTGGTGATAGCTCACAAAAACCATGTCGAAATTGTGTTTTCAATTTGTCCCTAAATTGAAAATTGGGAGAGTAATGCTACCCTGAAAACAAACTTTTAAAATATATTTTAATAACAATTTAAAAAAACTACTTAATATTAAACAACGAAACATTACACAGTGTCTTATAAATGACTATTTCAGTAATTTAGTTTGGTAATGTCATTGGTTAGGTATTGTTCAAGTGGGGTACGACACTTTTCGTCTGCTTATAACTTCGGGACGTTTTACTGTAATGCATTTTACTCGACAGAATAATAAATAGGTGCGGAAGATTAATAAAAATATCGTCTTGTCGAAAATTGCTAGAGTTAGCCGTTTTCGAGAAAATGATATGTCAAGTTAATGTAATGTTTTGAAACGCCTGAAATGTACGCAGGCATTGTGACTTCCTTGCAAGGCGTGTAACCGAACTGATAGGCGCGTTGCAATAGGTAATATTGTCGAGACGGATTCATCATCCAAGATATTGAAAGACGCCTTTTAGTTCGGTTACGCGTCTTGCAAGGAAATCGCAATACCTGCAAATGTTTCAGGCATTACAAAAAGTTACATTAATTTTACATACGATTTTCTCAATAACGGCTGACCAGAAATTTTCTACAAGACTACATTTTTATTAATCTTGTACACCTGTACAATTGTCTGCAGTAGGACATGAATTACAGTGAAGTGCTCCGAAGTTAGAAGCAGAAGAAAATTGTCGTACCCTATCCGAACCGAACTGAATTACTTAGAATGGAGTAAATTCATTTTTATTACCACTGCATAAAATTTAGATACTTAAAATTTAGTAGATTTCGAAGTTTTAATTTAAAAATATGAAATTCTATTTTTAGGATAGCCTTACTCCCACAGTTGCACTTCAGGGACAAGTTGAAAACACATTTTCGAAATTTTTTTGTGAGCTCTCACCACATGAAATTAACGCACTCCGTCCTGACTCACACTGTTTGTATACATGTATTATATATTATGTCGAGAACGTGCAGCATAATAAGCATACCAAGCGAAACCTGGGCTAAGTTGGAGACAAAACTGCTTGGGGCAAACTGTAGTACGGTGGCATTTAGCGCGCACTAGGTTTCAACACAGCACGGATTTAGACTCCTCTTGCGCTCTGCAGATATACTTATACCACCGTTCCGACCTTACAATAAGAGCGTGGGTTCAAACATGATAGTACGTTTACACTATGTAACAAAAAATTAAATAATTCCTAAACGAGGAGCGCAGGAGGGAAAATTTTCCGAGCTGTTTTGTCACATTGTGAGAGTAAAATATCATTGTACAACATGTTGCTACTAATATTTTCGTTTCCAATTCAGCCCAGGATTCGCTTGTGTGCTTATAATCGGTAAGTTTCTGGGCACCCTGTATGTATGTCGTGTGATTAAAGTTATTATTGAGTCACGCGTATGGGTACACGAGTCACATTTACAAAGTGTACAACAATGTCAAGGTCACCCTATCGGGCAGGGTTAACAGCTCATTGACCTAGATGAGCCTAAAGACTTCGTTACATGCAGCTCATAGATTACCCGTTTTGGACACATTCCTCATCATAACTTACAAATCATCTATCTACACCTACAATTTATGTGCTATGAAACAACCTGTACACTTTATAAACCCAACTCCCCTCCCCCTCCACGTTTCTGTTTACAGATGACGGGAGAATTTCCTTTCAGGAATTCATCTTAATGATGGCCAGGAACATTGATAAAGCGAGCACTAGCCTGAAGCTGCGGGAGGCATTTGACGTATTTGACGTGGACAGGGACGGTTATATTCGCGCCTTCGAGATCAAGGACGTGATGGCGAGACTGGGGGAGAAGCTGTCGGACGAGGAGGCGGAGGGAATGATACGGGAAGCGGATTCAGATGGAGACGGGGTTGTCAGCTACGAAGGTAAGCTGTTTCTGGCACAATGCGGCAGACTTGGGGTGGCAAGCTATGTATCATTTGTATCATACTTTCAGATAACATTACGTAGTTTGAATTTGTTTGCTCCAGGTAATCCTCTGACCATTGTAACTAATACTCAACTTGCCGATAAACATCTTCATAACTCCCGAGACTCTGATTACAACTAAATTTGACAGACACACTTTAGCATATGAAACGTTGTGAAAAATTAATTAGAAAACTTTAACACGTACCGCAAAAGTGGAATATGAAGGGAGCAGTAAGCCCTTGAAAATTGAAATTTTAAAAGTGTTTACTCAAAAATTCGGAAACCACGTGAAATAAAAAGTCAAAACCCAGAGCATTGTTTTATGTTATCGGGATATGTCATTCCACGGCAAATGTTCGGTCAATCCTTCCGCCATTATGAAAATCACTCTTGTGTGTCTTAAAACTTCGGCGCTGTCTCGATAAGAAGTTATTTAAATAAGAATATTAGACGAGCATGCCATGCATTACAAAAAAAGGTCCTCTTGTTGTAAGTGCTAGACACACAATTTCCGTTAAAAACTAACATCAAGTACTTCCCCTGTGATTTTCGTAATGGCGGAAGGCTTGAACGAGCATTTGCTGTGGGATGACGCATCCCGATAGCATAAAACAATGCTCTGGGTTGTCTCTTTTCTCACATTGTTTTCGAATTTGTCAGAAAACACCGTTTCAAATTTCAATTTTCAAGGGCTTCCTTTATAGTCCATTTTTGCGATAAGTGTTTCGCATGTTTTCTATTTCATTTTTCACAACTTGTGTCAAAGTTAGCCTGTCGAATTTGTGTACATCCTGTATACACACACTATCAGTACGTGTACATTCGAAGAATACAGTTAATTTGTATGATAAATTTCTGTATGTAACAAAATTGATACGTGGAGCAAAGCATCTACTTGATTATCTTCATGCATATTTACGTATGTATACATTTAAGTAAGCTCTAAGGTTTTCATTAAATACAATACACAGAGTACTGATTTGTAATATTTACAACAAACAGGCTTCGTACCAACATGCAAGGTTTTCCAATTACATTAAAATTATAGTAAATCATTACAAAAGTACGGTCTGTCAAGCTACATTTATCGAACTTTTATTCATTGCGTATCCCGGATTCAGGTCTCAACGGTGTAAATAATTTAATTAATCGTACTATAATTTCATCATTTTGCTACTAGCATAGAGTCTCCCACACTAAGAGGAGAACACAACAGCGAATGAATTAAGTACGCTAGAATAATGTATTGTCAATGTGTAGGCATAAACATGCTCTTCCAAAAAGATCGAAATTTAAGGTTTTTAAGTTTATAGAGTAAATTGATTGTATGAAAGTGATGACCTCCGAAGTTAACGCGACTACAAAATGTGAACGAAAAAAATTCACGATAGCTCTTATTTTCGTTCTGGTTACATTACTTCCAGTTTTATGTATGAAAACTCGAGGTAAACAAACTTTGCCGAAAACTGAAACAGATTAAGTATATATATATATATATATATATATATATATATATATATATATATATATATATATATATATATATATATATATAAATTAAGAATGCTATAGTGAATGCAAACGTATGTGTGAACTTTTTATTTTTAAAATTTTTTAAAATAAAAAACTATACCAACCCTTCATCGTGAAAACTGTACAAAATAAAATAGAAAATTATTCCTAATTATCACTGCTATCTTATCCAAAGCCAAAAGTTTTAAACGTAATCCACTATTTAAACTGTTTAAGTACTCGGAAAATTCTGAATTCTTTGGCAAACGCGTTGGTGTTACTTGTTTAATGTATTTTCACTTTTCCAGATTTCGTCAAGATTGTGGCTCCGAAAATACGTTCCTCACGAAGGCTATCCGTTTAAACACCTCTACATACGAAGTTAATGTGAACTAGACTATTAAAGATTTCAAAACTTTACATTACAAAACATTTTAATGTAGTAAAAATTAATGTTTCAGACCTGTTTGAACTTGTGATCTTTTTCTTATAAAGCTGGTAGACCCAGCTACTTGATATCCTGTATGCTGTGCGGCGATACAGTAGGGGAAAGAACCAGAGTCTTTTTGGCGTGTGGGTGTACGCTCCTGTTCCCACTGCATCCGAAACCTGGTTTTAGATTTATTCGTAGGCACGGCCGTAGAAGTACAGGTCTGGACATTGGCCTATTTGTCAACTTATTGTTTGACAACTGTGTTGACTGATTGTTGACATTGCCGCTGCCGCGCTGCTTGTCGGCTGGTCGTTTTTTCGCGTGTGAACATAGGAAAATAGAAAATGTCAGATCAACGAACACGGTATTACAAAAACTTGCTATTCTGTGTATTTTTATTTCTTTGTGTTTATGTTACATATTCTCTATGAATGCAACCTCGCTGTTCATTAAAAAAACAAACTGTTTATCGTTCAATCTAACAATATGAAATTATCGTAGCAGTGTTTTCGTGTAATAAAACCTTGCAAACAGGTTTTAAGTATTTTGCAATTTATTATACGAAAATATAAAGGATAGCCAATGTACATACGGATAAACTGCTGAAACCTAATCGTCTGGAATCCGATCCAAGCTCAAGTACATCCGAATAAGAATGGGCATACTGGTACAAAACATTTCGGAACTTCATAACAGCAATGACAGAACCTATCAGCGAGAAAGACCAACTGCTGCTTCTGATAAATTAAGAAAGTCTTACTATTTATTCTCAAATATCGGGCTGCAAAACATTCAACGAGTCAATCGCCATTCTTAATAGCTTATTTATTAAGCCAAAGAATTTAATTTTTGCACGTCATAAACTCGCCACTTACGTACAAAAAGCAAATGAATCTTTAAGATAAGTCCTTTCAAAATGTGTCTGCTTTAAGTAAAGACTGTAATTTTTAAACTGTTGCAGCCATCCAAAACCGCGAAGAGTATATTCGAGATGCATTTATTACTAGTCTCAGGTCGTCTTACATTCGTCAACGATTACTCGAGAAATTTTCACTGGCGCTTTCTGGAACTTTAGAGCAAGCTACAAGTTTAGAGATGGCTCAAATTCAGTCTGATTCTTATTTCCAAAACAGTACTCTTAATTCATCACTATAGGCAGATAGTACGCCAGGTATCCTTTTGATGGCTAGAGTAATTTTTCTACTAGCCATGCAAATTCTAGCGACTAGTATTAATAATCAGAAATGCAGATTGCTGGTGCAATCGGCATATGTTACTTCAGCGGAAATAAGCGCATACGGAAGTTCTGTTCTGCCAAGGATGCAAATTGTTTGATGTGTGGGAAACTTTATCATTTCAGTAAAGTCTGTTAAGACTAATACATCTTCACGGAAGAATACTATTTATGATAGTAACGTGGCTAGTCTTTGTGTCTCACGTCCTTCTTCACTAACTAAAGCAACAATGAAAATCTCAATTATCGGTGTTGAAGCAGATGATGCGATTGACTCTGGGAGTTCGGACAGTTATCAGCAGTCAAATTGAGAGACTCGGGCATTCAAAATTCCTTCCCTCTAACATAAACGTTGCAATGGCTTCAATGTAATTCCATTCGAAAGTTAATTAATAGTGCGTGGTAGATAAATAAACGATGAAAACATCAATTGATTTCTACGGTTGTTTCGAAGCCAATATGGACAAAACACTCAAAGACAATCCTAGATAACGGTATTTGCCAACTTTGTGAGTGAATATTTATCCAGAATTACTAATTCATTACGCGTGATCTCTTCCGCCGCTGTTAAATGCACGAAGTTCCGGCGTCAGAGATTGTGCCCCAGAAGTTCTAACACTGGAAGCAATTTTGTTTAAAACGTTGGCTAAAACTTTTGTCTAGGATTGCTATTGATTAATTTTCGCAAATTGGCTTCAAGAAACCTACAGTTTTAGATTAATTCTTTTAGTGTTGAGTTATGTACCACGCCATCGTAGGTCCGTTTTGTAAATCTAAGTGCCACTAATAATTTCTATCCTAACAAACTGCACGTCATGGAGGATCTGTGCGCTGATGTTTTGGGTAATGATTTTCTAAGTCAACACGAATACGTGGCCACAAAAAAACCTCAAATAATCTGCAGTCTCGCCCAAGCTAGTATTGAGGCAGGTCGATTATTCACTTATCTCCCACAAAAGTTAAAACCGATTGCAGTTAAATCTAGGTGTCATTCTTTTGAAGACGTGATTTACAGAGTCGGAAATTCAGAAATTATTAGCAGAAGGCATAACAGAAGAAAGTATTTCACCATGGAGAGCACAGTAGAGATTGTAAAAAATGAAATTAGAAAATTTAGAATGTGTTTAGAATATTCAGACAAACAGATTTACAATGCTAGTTACATACCCCATTCCCCAAATTGAGGAAATTGTAAACAAAATGGCTAAATATAAAGTCTTTAGGACAATTAACTTACGGTCAGTATATCATCAAATACCTATTTCTGAAGAAGACAAATTGTATACAACATTTGAGGCATGTGGTAAACTCTGTCAGTTCAAGAGAATTAATTCACTTCAGTGCAACCAATGGAGTTCCTTCATTTTAAAAAGCCATGGACTCCATCATACGAAAGGAAAAACTCGAGAAAACTTTTGCTCATCTAGATGATGTGACTGTTGGAGGAGGCGATGAAGATCACAAAATAAATCTGGACCGTTTCATGGAAGCAGCACGCATATATAATCTTACGATAAATGAACAAAAATCCAAGTTTGGGGAAACTTCTGTAAATCTTTTGGGTAACATTACTTCGCATAAATCAAATAACCCGACCCGGGTAGACTACAACCTCTCATGCCTCTTTCGATACCTCGTGATCTTACATCCCTTCTCCGCGCAATGGGCATGTTTGCTCGTTATTCCAGCATGATACAGACATTTGAAAAAAAAAATTCAAATATTCAGTAATGGTGTGAAATTACCTTCCCCTCTAAAATCTATTCAAGCCTTTCGCAATATAAAAGAAGACATCGCAAACTCAGTAAAGGCACCTATCGAAGAAAACTCACTCTTTACAGTAGAAACAGATGTTTTGGATCGTGCATTTTTATCAAAAACACTTTCGAAAACAGAGCTCGGATACTATTATTGAAAAGAAAGCTCAGGCCATTGTTGAATCTCTTAAAATATGGAAAAACTATCTCATTGGAAAGACGTTTAGACTTGAAACAGATCAGAAGTCAGTGTCCATGTTCGACAATACAGCAACTGGTAAAATAAAAAAA
This sequence comes from Medauroidea extradentata, assembly GCA_003012365.1. Classification (NCBI taxonomy): domain Eukaryota; kingdom Metazoa; phylum Arthropoda; class Insecta; order Phasmatodea; family Phasmatidae; genus Medauroidea; species Medauroidea extradentata. Next base: position 17,615 of record PNEQ01018993.1, read on the forward strand.
TTAAAAGATTGAAAAGTGGCGTCTGGAGCTTTCGTGCTATAAATATAATATTATATACAGACCAGGACCTGAGAACACTGTAGTCGACACGTTATCTCGAATCTGTTCATTATCTGACACAGTTAACCTAAAGGACATACACGATGCATTCTGCCATTACTAGATTATATCATTGGATGTATTATTGGGCAAAGTATAAAAATCTTCCCTTTTCATTGGATGACGTAAAAAATATGACAGCTTCTTGCAAAACTTGCGCTGAGCTAAAGCCTCGATTCTGTAAATATGAAGATTCCTTTTGAGAGAATAAATATCGATTTTAAGAGGCCTCTTACTTCTTGTAGTCGGCATAAATATATCTTAACAAATGTTAATTAATTCTCCCGCTTTCTATTTGCCTTTCTTTGTTCCGACATGTCCGCATCAAATGGCATAAAACACCTGCAAGATCTATTCTTCATGTTTGGCATGCCCTCTTACATTCACTTAGACAGAAGATCTTCGCTAGTTGCAGGAACTAAAGTCTTTTTTTTTAAAAGCAAGGGATTGCGACCAGTCGTACGACGCCTTATAATCCACAAAGAAATGGGCAGGTTGATAGGTACAACGGTATCATACGGAAGACTGTGTTTAGCCTTGAAAAATCGTTGACTACGCATTACATAGTGGGAATGTGTTTTAGCAGAATCTCTTCATGCTATCTGATCCCTACTTTGCATTTTCACAAACATGACACCCCACAAAAGATGTTACGATATACTAGGAGGTCATTTTATGGGCACTCACTCCACTTTGGTTGTCGACACCTGGTTCTTTGTTACGCACAAAATTTAATCGTTCCGGCAAGTGCGAGACTACTGTGGAAATTGTCCAGCTGTTGGAAGTAAATCCGAAATCCGGTCGAGAGACGAGAGCGATTATGCTAATTTAAACTTTATTTCAGTATAATATATTACAATGATTATTGGAATTTTTTCCAGTGTTTAGCGGGAATATAGTGGAGCTATAAAGTAACGGATTTTATGCGAACATAATGACGGATTTTTAACATAATGTTGGCCACATTGATGTTCGCCATGTTTTCGTGGGGTCAAAACAGCCGTTCAATTGGGCTTCACTTTGGAAGCGTTTCCGCTCCTCTATGTTAACTATAGTATATCTCGTTGAGTTTCCCATATTGTCCTTTTACGATATTTGGTTCAACCATGGAGTAAGAATAGTTCAACGGTAATCATGATGCCTATTTTATGGCAATCATAATGACCATAGAATACAGACGGTCATATCCCCTTACTTAACCTTGATATCTCTGCTTTTTGTTATTTACATCGGCCCTACTTTCATTTGTTAGTGACCGAAAGCTTAAAAAAAATAAACAGTTATTATTTATACAACATTGAAAAATTATATGGTTATTTCCTGAAGAAATATGGCGGTAAGTCTCAAATTTTTATTCTACTATATAGAACATAATTTACGCAAAATTTTATACCTTAGTGACGAGTGTCCAAGGACCACGACCGGATTTTCAGTTTGATAATGTGTTATTTAATAACAAGTAAAATTGTGAATTTCACCCTAATGAAAATCGTTTCGAATAATGGGGAAGTTTAAATAATGGAGAAAAAGCGTGTTATTGGTATGACGATCGTACAAATTTTAAAGTATAAAGGTTAGTAATGCATCGTGTAATTTAGAGCTACTGAATAAATTACTGGATTGTACTGAAGTTAGAATCTGTTAAGACTATCTACTAGTTTTGTCCTGACCACGAACGATTTCTAAAATAGGGCAAAGAAACGGTAACGGCACGGAGTTCATCTTTAATATGCATGCGAGATCGTTACATTAACACTAAGTTAGTACTTCGTTGGTCCCATTGCACGCAGCACTGGTAGGACATGACACTGCAATGATTTAACTATGCGTCGATCTGGTACAGTACACTGATAGTGGTACCGTAAAACGGGGTGATTAGAAACACCGGGGTGAATAGAAAAAAAATTAGAAATAAATCCCTAGGTTACACCTTTTGCTTAGAAAAAATTAATTACTATAAAAGTACTGTTTGTTAACGGTTTTAATTTGCCTACCTAAAAACCAAATTTCAAAACAGAATTTATACAGAAAATTTAGCTTTACAATTGTTTCTATTCTATCCAGTGTTTATAATCCCCGTTTTACGGTAGCGGCAAGCGAACCACACTAGGTAGGTGTAATATGAACAGATTCTAAAGCCTAGTACACACGGGCATCTTTCTTGTACAAGACGGAACACTTTCTTATTCACCTCGACTTGTAAAGGTCGGTTTACGATGCAAACATGTACGTAGCAAGCGTAGGCGTTTAGAAATGACAGTTGGGTTATCTTACGGCACAGTTTATGGTAAAGCGTACGTGTCGTGTAGTGTTACGTCGGTGACGTACAGATGTGTATGAAATTGTTATATTTTATTTCGTGCCGGAAAATGTAAGGGTTTCAGCCAATAGGAACGCAGTATACAAGAAAAAAAAAAAAAAAAACGTAAATACTTCTGCCCAACGTCACTTCTGCCTTCGTTGCTTAGCAACCTATATTTCTCTGGCGAAGAACAATTTATATTTCGATACGTGTTTTGAAAAACTCATCCAAGTTACTTTCAAGTTGAGATACACTTGTTGCTAGCTCCTAGACATCTTCACACCTTTCACAAAGTTAAAAATTAAAGTGTACCTATGCGTGTATTTGAATGTACGTGGTGTAAAATTATGTTATTAACATATTAAACGGTTAATTTACCTTCTATCTTCAAATTCAGCAAAATTCTCGCCGAATACTTTTGACTACCTTAGGCAAACAATATGACGGAAAGTAATTTTCTTAGAAAATGAAATTTTTTCCGAATAAGTTAGGCCATCTAACGAAATTTTTTTTGACAGAGTAGTGTAAAATATGAGAGATACAAAAATTTCCTAAGAAGAAGATTTAGTCACAATTTATGTTAAAATAAGACAAAAAAATACCTGATATAAATATAAAAGTAAAGAAAGACTTTGAAAACTGAGGTGAACCGCCCCCTTATAAGCGCTGAGTTTTACAATTGAGATGTACACGTTTTTGAAAGTCAGTATGGGAAAACTACAAAACAACAAACCTTGGCGATATTTGCCAACTTTATGATCCAACTTTTATTCAGAATGATGCATGTGTTAAGCGTGATATATTGCGCCGCAATTAAATGTACGACATTTCGGTGTCACATTAATAGAATTTTTTTTTCACAACTCACCAAAATGGCGAGCAAGGTTTTCGTTGTAGTCTTTTTCCTACGAAACTTTAAGCGGTGACCCTAAAATTTTATTTTTTGATACAATTTAAACGCATGCTTCTTGTTTTGCACTTCGTGAATTCCGGTGGTATTTACGTAGTTACAGCAGTAAAAATATCAGTTTTAAGCCACTTTGAGAGACCCGAAAATTCTGTTTTTAACAAGCGTGCTGAATTTTTAAAACTATAGAAGCATAGTTTCAAGCGTGTGTTCTTATCGTAAATAAACGTAATGTGAATTAGTTTACAGGTTTCACTTACAGAATAATACGCATGACATCCAACAAAGTCCCTGCCGTTAATCGAACCCAAATCGCTGTGGTGGGAGGAAAGTAGTCCGACAAAGATAACGAGAACAACACAAATGAACACAATGACCGAACAATGTTTGTAGGCGAGATAACACAAACAGCTAGCTCCTGATACGTATAGCGGTGAATGAAATGAGCTTGCATGGACTGTTTATTTTTGTTTTACAAAGTTTTAGTGGTTTAACTTTTTTATTGTTTCTATTTCATAACAGTTTCTTTTTTAATTAAATGAATCCATATATTATTTATTTCTAGACTTTGTCTGATCACGTTACTATTGTTTAAAATGAATGCTGGTTCTTATAGTTTTCTTTTAGTCTGGTTTACTGGTAGAGTAATAGGAGTTGCATTTTCCTTAGAATGTTTTGTGAACATTTTCCCAAGCATGTTTGGCCAGTCTGGATTCTTCACTTTTTCATTTGTTAGTATTATTTTGACACATTTATGTTTTTGTGACTCTGAGCATAGTAAATTATATAATGTCCTATTGACGCCATAGCGTGTTCCCCTATCGACACAGTCGTCATTCAGTGGTTTTTCAAACGTTTTTGCAATGGAAATAAAATGACCGGAATCTTAGATAAAAGTTGGTGTTCAGTCGGGGAATGGTTTACAATTTTCAGCGCAAACTTGGACCAAGTTTTGGCGTAGAGAATTGCAGGAACTGATTACTAGCCTAACGGCATGTTGAGTTTGTGAATTTTCAGCAGGCCAACCAAAGCTAAGATTGTCAATCTTCCTATAGATAAAAGCCATGCCACTGCCATGCTGGACACAACATAACGACAAAATAGATGACCTGGTTAACATCAGACAAGTAAATATTGCCACATAGAATGCCGGTATTTTGTGCGCGACGTATGCAGAACGTTAAAAAAAATTTCAATCCCATTTTGAAAAAAAAAACTAGCATTAAAGGTGGGGCATCACTAAACTAACTAAAATTGCTGTATATTTATTTGTTGTTCTGGAAACCAATTATTAAAATGTATAATCCTTACGCTCTAGTAAACTAAACTGCCTTCCTAAAAAAATCCTAAATTAATTACGTCTCACCAATACTGAAGACCCGATATGTCTAATTCACTTCTTAGTAGTAAATATTCTCGGCTTTTCAGAGTCATCAGGTAATGTGTATGTGAAAATTTATCATTTATACTGAAGGGATTTGTATAAAAGCGCTAAACTATATATTTTTTAATACAGTGATTGCAATATAAAATATTGTTATTAATCATAAATTGAAATTTCCTCTCCCCAAATCATCACGCACCTGCAAGCCAGCCGATATTTACGGCCTTCCCGGTTGAGTGGAAACTCGACTAAGCATAAATAGAGACAAAACACCAACAACATATAACGAGTGGATCGTCTCGATAAAGTAAGGTTAATTAGTTCCGAATTAAGAGTATCAGCTTTCCTTGTTAATCCTCCACGAGTAGGTAATGCTTAAAGCGTATTCTTGACGTTTTGGTATATGAACTAAAACTTGTCAAACTGAAGTAATTAGCGAGATATATGTTCCCACACACCGTCGGTTAAACCTCATTTGTGACTATGGTATTTCACAGAGGGCACAGCTGACGAAGGAGCAGATCGCCGAGATCAAAGACGCTTTCAACATGTTCGACATCGACGGCGACGGCAGCATCTCGACGGATGAGCTGGGCACAATCATGAGGTCGCTGGGGCAGAACCCCACAGAGGCGGAGCTGCGCGAGATTGTTGGTCAGGTGGATGTCAACGGTGAGTAGCTCCGTCTTCAGCAGCACGCATCTTCTCGTGTAGCCCCGCAGTACTTTCTAGGTGTCACATCCTTTAACAGTGTCGTATGCTGTAGGACTGTTAATAATATGACTGTTCAAATAAATTTATTTCTGCGATAGAAATTGAGGATGTGTTCATTTTTACCACACACAGAGAGTGATAAATATACTTGGGTGCTATAACTAGTAGTCTGGAAAACGGATACGGACAATTATACTTCTAGCCCCTCGAATTATAAAAATATAAGTTTCTTAATGATCCCTCCGTTTCCAACTTTCGGTCACTGGAATGTCTACATATTTAGGTTATGCCATTTAAAATGGCGGAAAGTTACAAATTGACTAAAAGAAAAAAAAAGTTTAAAAAATCCTCACTTTACTGTGTGAATGGCACGCAAATATAAACAAACAATAAAAAAAAATTTGTATTTAAAAATGGCTGAAATTTAAAACTACAATTTGAAGAAGTCAATATTTTTTTTTTAAAATACAAAAATATTTTATTTTGCGAATTAACATAGCTGAACTTGTATCCTACAACATCGTTATTCACTGTGGATTTTTTCACTTTGGTAAGAGAGTTGGTTTTAGCGTCGTCCTTAAAACGGAAACATGCAAATTTTGGTTTTAACGACCCATTACGTGAAAACTATGCGAGATAAAACATGTTTATAAGAGAAACATTTAGTCACATTTTGTGTCTTGAACAAGAAAAAAAAAATAAATAACTGGTACAAATATTAAAATAAAAACACAGTGATGAAAATTGCGGTATTTCGCGTCCTTAACACGGTTGTCGCAATTTTGTGTAAATTAACATCCACAATTAAGTAGTTTTAAATACATACCTTAAAATATTTAACATTTATTATTACACACAGGCACTCAATGTGCAAAAAATTTAAGGTTTTTTAAAATCAACGCATGAAAATAAATCACTGGCCCTTGTTGAACATGATTTTACATAAACTATGGTTGTCTCTCTCCTTCGTACGGTTAGCAGCGAATTTACAAATAAATTGGGATATACATTTTGTAGGATTTAAATATGACAATAATCAGCTACTATAAAATTAAACCGATTTCTTTTTATTTTATTATATTTTTAACGGTTTTATAACATGTGATTTACTTTTATACCAACTGCACAGTTTATCATTGTAGATACTAACCAAACATACGGTAGTGCTATTTGAAGACGAATACACCTGCGGGTGGTTACAATCTACTAATAATAAATTGTGTGTTTCCTTAGGTGCAAAAATATTAAACTCTTCGAGGAGTATTTTCCAATGAGTTATTAAGAGGTCACTGTTGGTCAGCAATAACATTTAATGTAATATTTTTAAATATAGATTAAAGCGCAGTTACCTAATTTAAATGTAGTGGAAAGATACAAACTTAACTAAAACACTAGAATTTTAAGAGGACTACGAAAATGATCAGCTTACAGTCACCAACTTATGTCAGGAGTGTGAACCAACCAACTTACAGTAATTTTGGATAGTAGGAATTGGGCAGTACACACCGTTGTTCGCGTAATCCTGTCTCATATTCAGTTTTCTGACTCGTCAGTAGCAGGTGTGCGTCTAGTTACGGCCATGATCCAACATTTCTACTGATTTTACGATAATTATTTTTTAAAATCCTAAATGAGAGCAGATATCGAAAAACTGTTGCACAGTTTTGTTCAAACAGTTTATAATATGTTAATAAAATTTTTAAGACAAAATACACAATGGTTTCGGCTAATTATGGAATTAAGGAAATTCCCACTAATGAACTAACTATCCAAATCTATATATTTTTTGTCTACAAAAATTTGACTACATGGTAAAATATTTTAGCAAAACTCTTGAACAGTTTGATGTCTGCACTCGTTTAGGAATAAGAAGATAATTATCATGAAAGAAGTAGAAATGATGGACAACTCTTTACTGTCGTGTTTCTGATCTGATCTCAGCAAGGACTGTGTCCTACAGTATGTTGCGTGTTCAAGACCGAGATGAACTTGAGAGGCACGCGCGCCGGATACATCACCGCCTCTCTGCTCAAGATTTTCAACTGGGGTGCAGTCTGTCCACCGTCGGCTCGCCTCTTGCGACTTGAAGCGGCGACCTCAGTACTTTAGGACGTAAAAATGAAGGCGAAGGAATGACGAGTGTATCTGGGGGTATAAATACCCTGCAACTGTTTTTCTAACTACAAATAACGTCAGAAGTCAATAAAATATCTACTGTGATGGTTGACAACTGTAAAAACCAGTATGAGTAACAGAAACAAAAAAATAGTGTAAAATATGTTTGATAATAACACGTCGTCGTTCTATAGAAACGAGACTTTATTCTTTACAATTTAACGCAAGTTCCTGTTTTTGGGTTTTTTGGGAATCGAAACCGGATCGCCTTGGTGTGAGGCGATGGTCGGACCATTCGGCCACCGCTGCGCCTACCATATGTCGTAACACGATTATGTGACGATGAGTTTGCGAAAATACAATATATGTGCTGGAATAGAAAACGACAAAATTCCGAGTGTAAATAATTCCCCGTTTCTCGAATACGGCCAGAAAGACTAGATAAGATAGAATTTCCATTGGTTTAGCGAACTTCAGACCACTGTATAAAAACTCGTGATACAAATCACACTAGACATACAATAAAGTCGCGGGAAAAGTTTACTGTTTACTAGGCCTAAACGAGCTGTGTGTAACACTGAACAATTAGTTTTATCTATATTGGCTATCATTTATTTGAATAACTGTTTCTTTCTTCAACAAGCTCAGTTAGAACTGTACACCAGTTTAACGTGGTGGTGAGGTGAGAGGGTTATACGGACCTTTAACAACTAAGTCTAAGAGCCGATGAGGGTAAAGTTAGGTGAAGGAACAACGACAGCCATGCTCAAGCCGGAACTCAAACCCAGGTCCTCTCGCACAGTAGACCGTCACCTAATTACACCAAGGAGGCCAGCAAGTTGAGTATGGAGACGCTTTGGAATGGTAAGGCGGAGGAAGCTGGAGATCTCTGAGAAAACACACCTACCAATGGCATCGTCCGGTATGATTCCCACATTCAAAAATCTGGGAGTCGAACTCAAATCGCATTGGTGGGGTTATGCATGTTGCAATTTGAATTACACCCTTCCTTAAATTTTTAATTAAGAATCTCTGCAGGCAGTTTATCCTTCCTAATGCATGTCCTGGGTAACATTAGCATGACTTATTTGCACATCAACAGCAGATCCACGATAATACCATTTCCTTTGGTAAGCTTATAGCGGAAATTGTCGCACTGATTGCAGCTGACGGTCTGATCTCCTTCGATGAGTTCCTGCTCATGATGTCCAAGAACATGGACCAAAATATCGATATCATGGCGGAGCTGCGAGAGGCATTCAGGGTGTTCGACAAGGACGGCGACGGCTTCATCAATGCCACGGAGTTGAAGGAAGTTATGACCAAGCTGGGCGAGAAGCTCACAGATGAAGAAGTGGATGACATGATTCGTGAGGCGGACATCGATGGAGACGGGGTCATCAACTACGAGGGTAAGTCGAGTTGCTCTTATAGCAGAGCCGTCAAGGATGCAACATCTCCCGGCTCGTGAGACGTAGTCTTTCAGAGTACCAAACGTCGTGCTGGAATACGTTAACCTGTGTGTATATTTGTGTGTACTAAGACTGTTTAGGAATTGTACCCGTGTCCACTATATGGCGGTCATAACAGAAGTACTAATATATATTTTTAGCACAAGAGGCGACTACATTGAGCCATGTAAAATGTCATCGTACATTTTCCCACTAAATTACTAAATAGGTCGTTTCTGGACATCTCGTAGGCCTATAAAAGGTCGATATAAGTGTTACTAAATCATAATTTTAAACTATACAGGAACAAGATGAACGTCAGTAGCAAAAAAAGATCTTGCACAAAAAAAAAAAAAAAGAAGTTACAAAGTGCTGTTGAAAATATTCATTAGGGGCCCATAACTAAGAGTTCATTTGAAAGTAAAGTAAGCGACTGTATACATCCTGCAATTATACCAAATTCCACTACTTTCAGATATTGCATTAAAATGGTTTACGGCCGTAACATCCACTACCTTTCATGTACTTAAACCAAAAACGTGTTTAATAATTTAGCTACATAGCACACAGGCAAGAGATCATGTATTTTACTACACCACGCCAATTACTCCCGTATCTAAAATATCACTAAACATGATTTATTTAATTTTGAAAGTGATTGGAATGTAATTTTGAATCGCAATACTGATAAAAATACAATATATGTGCGTATTACACTGTTCAATATACCCGACAGTACTTTCGTATCTACTATAAATTAATGAATCTCTTATCTAATTTCGTACACCACTTTCATGCTGCGTTTTGTTGAAATTGGCGACTACAAATTAGTATCGTTCAAGTTTCATAAAATATAAAATATGTACTCAGATAATATCGATTCTTACTAGTCTGTAACTATTCTATACCAAATGTAAGAGGCAAAGAAGATAACTAGTTAGGTGAACAAGATTTATTGAAATACTCTCCTTTTGGATTGCTGAAGTCTTAATTTCGACGACATCCTTACTGTTTAATGTTCAACGTGTTCGCAAATATTGGTCACGAATCCAATGTTTGAAGTCACTGGTCTCTATACTGTTTTTTAAATAAATATATTTATATTTATTTATTTTGAAATATAAAAGACATATATTGCGAAAGTGTTACATGCATGTGTTGAAAATTGTTTTTACTAATAAGTATTTTTTTTTTTTCAAAACAAAAAGTTAAATGGTTTAGGCAATAATTGACTTAGAAGAAATACGTTTATGTAAATTATTAAAAAGGACATAACTTTTGATTTTGGAAAAATATTAGGTATTAGGCTTAATTGTTAAAATTATTTCTATCTATCTCTCTCTTATATATATATATATATATATATATATATATATATATATATATATATATATATATATATATATATATATATATATATTAGTTTACGACACATATGTTGTCTTGTGGATTTAAACAAAATACTGTATATGGCATTATAAATATAAACACGTAACATTAAGGGGAATTGATCCCTGTCAGATCGGTTTTACGGTTTTTCTTATAAATCAGGGAATAGAAACATTGTTTTACTTTTTTCACGCTGACAAGGCATAGTTTGTTTCATTCGCTTTTTGGAATCCATATGGCATTGTTTCTGTTAATGTTGCGGCCTCTGTAGTCGCTCCCGTAAATAAAGCAATTTTTCCTTTTCAGCTGTTTCCCGTTGCAAAATAATGAATATATTATGGTTCCAGCAATTACAGAAAATCGATTAAGTTTGTATCTATGCACTGTCGTGACAAATATTTTGATACATCGACTGAACAGAAGTTATCGAGAATAAACGATAAATCCAAGGGGGTAGGGATCAATACCCCTTAAGACATGGTCATTTTAAAACCACCCCTTACTTTTAATAATTTATCGGTAAGTTACCTTTGAACGATTCCTGCAGGGTACCTTTTATAAACTAAACCGTATTTTGGGGCACATGCCATTGCGAGCGATTGTAGTTAAGTTGCCGAAAACGCTCGCAATATGTGTCCAAACCACGATCCAGTTTTCAAGTTATAATGCTGAATGCAGTTGAAACGGAAATTATATTTCTGTTTTATCAAACAAATACATTGATTCTGGTTTTTTTTATCAGATTATAATATTCTGCAACAAACATTAATGGAAGTCAACAATCAGTGATAAATTCGTCCTTCCATGTTATTGCGTGTGTTCAATATATTCACTGCTGTTCACGTTTGGTATACTTCAGCTTTCCTTATAGTCTTGATAATCTGGCGGGTTACTGGCTGCTCGTGACAGTTATCTCCGCTTTCCACTAATATCTGCTCACACGCCGTCGCTACAGTGTTTCCAAACACTCGGCTCGCCACATCTCGACTCAAATGGCAAGTACGATAGCCGGAATTCAATGACTTTTTAAACTCACCAGTATTATTCAGCTCATCCTCTTGTTCGATATCACGAGGCGAAGTCATTATATTAAACGTAACAAATTTTGTCGCATGGTAAACAAACGTGTTATCCACCACTACGACACAGTAAGTCGCATAATCTGCTATATCACGTTGCAAAATATCGTTCGCCACACTTTGCCTCCCACTTCTCCCTCCCCACTTCTCCTCCTTGACGCTGTCGTCAGCCGCAGTTTATGTAATTAACCTGTACGAAGAGAACGGCAGGAGGTTGTTAAGTTGGCGACAGGGCCGACCTTACATCATACATTGAGATGCTAGCCTAATGGCGTTCACATGGAGAAAAATCATTATTTTATATTTGTATGAAATCGTCTCAGTTATTTACAGACGTTACTTGGGAATACATTCCTTTTACAAATAAAAAATTAGCTCAAACAATCATTTCAAAGTCACAATTTGCATATTTTTACTTCATTTACCCTCCGAAAACTGACGAACGTAATGGAACTTAATAATAAATTTACAGTCAAAGTAAGCGTTACTGGCTACGGCTTGAAGCACATTAAAACCCACTACAAAATAGTTTTATTTAAAAAGAATTGCTGAATGTGGCTGAAAAACTCCAAATTTCAGAAAATTATTTTTTTTTTCAGAAAAAAAATGTTTTAATGAGCTTTGTTACATACGAATCTGTAACCCGTAACATTAAGTTTCACTGTGAAATATTTCGTTTGATTATGGTATTGGGTTCTCTAGGTGTGTATAAAGAAAACATTTTCAAATTGTGACTTTAAAATGACATTATGTGAAAACTGGCTGAGCTTATTATTTTTGTAACATAAAATTGTACTCCTAGGTAACATCTAAAAACCAAACACTATTTCATACAAATATAAAATTATTATTTTTCCCTTCTTGAACGCCGTAAGTGCATACATACTTCTTCGTGTCAGTCACATATAAAATACGCACTTCACTTGCAATAACATTATGTAATATATGGTAAAAATCTTTTTTAAAAATTTCAGTGTTCAGCATTCATTCGTAAATATACTTGATAATTCCATCTCGCACCAAAAAAATTGAAACATTAATGCAAAACTTAACTTACGCAATTTTTTTTTTTCAGTGTACTCGTCTGGTCCCTCTAGTGAAAGCGTTCTTATTCATACGATTTTTTTTATCAGAAATGTACTACAGAATGATCAATAAATGCTGCTTGTTGTTTACAGAGTTCATCAAACTAATGACTTCAAAATAAAGGATTTTGCTTCATGAAGAGGCAGAAAATATGTCATTGCATGCTGGAAGAAGTACTGGACATAATATCTACAAAAACTTTAACGTTTGTACTCGTGTGATAAAATTGTAATAAATACGTAAAATTAATTACATTACCTTTTAAACCTGAAATGTTTTTCGAAAGAAGCGTGCCGGTTCATTGACGAAAAAAATTAAATGAGTCAAAAGTAAGTTCCTTATGTTTTATAATTGAAGTATGATGTCAACTTGAATCAAAACAAACTTAGTACTAACCTGGTACATGAAGTGCTTGTATATTTAGGGAGATCAGATAAATTTTGGTCTTAGCGTAAACATTTGCCACTTGCTATTTTTAAAGAATCCTGTATTTTGCGTGTATACATTTTACGAAAAAGCTAAGATGCTGGAGAAAATTGAAATATTTGAAACGATCAACGTATTCGATATACGTAAACTGTTGTCCAGTTGGAACGAAATCATACTTGCTACAAAAATTCCTAATCCTATACATATGAGCTTGTGTTTGTGGAGTAAACGTCGCGCACGCAAATGTTTAAGCAACTGAAATATTACATATTATTCTGAAAGATAGGGTATTTAAAAGATTCCGTACACGTTATTTGTAATCAACATATTTCAACACCGGTTATTCCATTATCTTTTTGACTTACGTCCTATTTTCAAGCCATGTCCAACAGCTGAAAAAATAATTTGCCCACTATTTATATGTTTTTGTTTCCTTGAATTTTATTTTTATTACATTGTACATTTTTTTTATTAGAGTCTGATACGTAATATCTATATTTTAGGAGTGGTGTCATCACGGTAACTTACCTTCGCCAGCTACTGGCGACTGTAAATAAAATCCTATTTCGCTTATCGGTCAACATAAAATATTCCTTAATGGTTCGTTTAAGGAATTCAGTCATAAACATTGGCATTTATTTTTCTCGAATAGATCGTTCACTAAAATTTAAAAAAAATTTTTTTTGGAGGGAGTTTTTCTACAAAATACCATAGCTACATATTTTTTTATATAATGGCCAGATGGTGTCTACCTGGGCTTTCAACTTATTCTGAAAACAAGGATGAATATTGTGCTGTAGATGTTTTCAGCACCACGTTATTTAAAATTACTTGCTCTGTCCTCTCGCTGTGTATAATGGTAATAACACAATAATAATAATTCAGCTTAATTATAACAATTGTTTGAAAATAAATAGCTGACTTGGCCACATAGATAAAACTAATAGAGACGGCATATGTCAACAATGCCAAAAATAAAGTTAGTTAAAATTTTTCTTATCATCGCCATAATTGCAATTTTAAAACAGTGATGGGAAATTCTTGACATTTTCTCCTCGTTAAAAGTGCGCGCTTGTGAAAGTTGCGACCTAGGCCCGGGTCTAGTGGGCCTAGTTGTAAATCCGGCCCTGAGAACAATTAATTTGATCAGTGGAGACTATATTAAAGATTATGCAAAAATTTATTTATTGCCAAAAAATATACACCGTGGAATCACTATTTTTCGACATAGTCATCACCGACATTGAGACATTTGTCATAGCGTGCAATCAGTTTGAAGAAAGCACTATGGTATAACTCTGTGCCCTATGATGTAAGGAATTGTCGCACAGCCTGCTCCACCTCAGCATTGTTGTGGAAGTGACGTCCCGAGAGTGCGGCTTTCAAAGCAAGGAACACGTGACAGTATAATGAGGCAAGATCGGGGCTGTTGGCAGGGTGATCATATCTCTCCAGTCACTATGACAAATGTCTCAATGTCGATGGCGACTATATCGAAAAATAGTCTAAGGTGTACAGTTCATAATATCACGGTGTATTCTTTTTTTGGCCATAAAGTTTACGTGTAAAAAAAATACTTTCGGAACACGGGTGTTCCGAACACCCCTCTTAGATATATTACTTCACAGTGTGAAAGCTACAAATTCTGGCTGAATTCGGCACATTCTTGGTAGTGTATCAGACCATTTAGACCGAAATGACTAAGGTCAAGTTCATATTTTTTAATTGCATTGATACTTACGCAATTTCTAAGAAATCATGTAATATATTGTACGTCAAAATTATCTTTCACGATGGTAGTTTTGCTTTTTTCTGTCGTTTAACGGGTTTGTGATACGTGGAATAAAAGTTAGATTTATATCTTTTCTCGGAACTAATAAGAATATTTCTGCCAAATAGTGCACATCAGTCGTAACTTGGTAGACGACACAAATAAACATTATTTTATTATTCAGAACACTGCTTTAGATGTGATAGCCATGTTAATAGTTTTAATTGGTCCTGTCTACTGAGTGAGTACAAACAAAATACGATGCCCTGAAACTTATCATTGACCTTTCTGCAGTGTATTTGATTGCAGACAGTCTCATGGTTTATATGCTTCCGAGTTTAAAAGATGCGGGGAAGGCATAAATGTATACATGATTGTTTCACCGGCTGATGCATTTGTTTTGGTCCCATCCCTAATGATAACGCTGTAGTCGAGAAGTTAATGCTGAAGTACACTTTACAATTATAAGAAGTTGATACGCATCAATGTAGTGGAAAGTAGGCTTAACTAGTTTCATCGGCAACGTCTTGGTCTAATTACGCGAGTATCTGTCGGGAGTAGAATAATGTAATGCTTTATCTGAATAGACTATGCAGTAACTTAGCATAGCGTAAATAAACTAATCCCGCTGTAGCACTTTTGCTAACACAGTAAGGTCGTAAGTAATATGGATGTTTTTTGACTCGTGACTTTGAAACTCAACTGTTTTTTTATAATGCGTAGACGCGAAATTCAAGTTACGCATGTGTTTGGTTACCTGCAACAACAACACAGCGGACTGGTCCGAAATGAACTTATCGAGATTGGAGTTTGGGAACTATACGAATATGCACAACATTAAAAAAGCTGTAGGCATTACCTCAAAACCAATTGTCTCTACAATAGAACGGAGGATGGGCGACTTACAACTCAGTACGGCATATACCATCCTGATTTAACAAGGACATGAACCCAGAACATTTGTCGACTCCGGAGGTCGCCGTATCTGTCGAGAGTGCTTGGGCAGAGCGTTGACAGTATTTCAAGGGCTTCTACGTAAGGTCTTCGGGGTCTTCCTGATTCCCCTCCTTCCCCGTTTTTACTTAAACTAGATATGATGGTTTATCGCGGGAAAACTTGACTGTTTGCTGGATTTCAATATACGTTCAAATTACCAGAAGATTTCTGGCTTTAGCTTGTACTTATAGCTGTTACTCTATTTGACTGAGCCAATAAGAATCCAGTCATTGTAATATTCGATGCCTGTTACTAGTCTGCAGACAGCGACGTTATGTCATAAGTATATCACCGAATCATATATGTTACAAGAAACCACAGTACCTTCAAGAATATGTTGGCACAAAATATTTTCGCGATATACAATTAACTCTGATTATACTTTAATATATAACGCTATAAGCTAACAAGACAATTTTTGTAAGTGTTTAGTTACAGGTACATTATCTCAACGAAAAAAATTAAACCTTCCGGCCAATGCCAGGCCATTTTGGTCTCCCTCCCCCCACAGTTGACGGCAGCCCTGTATAGGGAGGCGTGGTGACAGAAGTTAGGACACTCACCAGTAATACGAGAGGAAGAGGAGAGCCGGGCTGTAGACAATCATGAGGATGTGCCGCCAGCTCCTCACCAGCATGGCTATGCCACCGAGCACAGTCTCGCCAAAGGCGTAGCACATGCTGAAGAAGGCAGCCGCAAGAACCCTCTTGTCGCAGCTCACCAGCTCCACGCCTGCCACAACACACCACACAGTTACATGTCTGCAGCTCTCATGGTGGATGCACTGTTCCACTAAGCACCACCTGCTCCCTACAACTATCTCAAAATATTTTAGAAACTGACCCGTAGGGTAGCTTCGAACTGCAACAGGGCTTGTAATGTGATTATATTAAGTAGCCTGTTTGGGTTAAGTAGGTTTGCTTTGTCCCATGAACAGGTTTCAGTGGCGAGGCGTGGACTCAACAGTTATGTAAGCTAGCATATGAACATTTGTTTCACTTATATCTGCGATCAAATCGGGAAGTCCGGGAGCCTTCCCCTGGTTAAATTTGAATTTTAGGCCGTAATTTGGTGCTATTTAAGCGATTATCGAATCTATACATTGTATATATAGCTGGATGAATTTACAATATTTTAAAGTTTTTTTATTTATTTATTTTTATTTTTTTTTTTGGAAATTCACCGATTTATTTTCAACGACGAGAGTAATTTTTCTTCGGAGGAGGAGGGATACAGCTGGCACTCTTATGCCCTACACTGCATTTCCTGGTAATTTATTTGTATACACCACTTATAACTATTTTACATATGCACACACTAATACATTCATTCACACATTATAAAATATGATAACGCCTAACCAATCCAACAGTAGCCTACATTAATATAGGTCAGAGAACTTCGTATAAACAAGTAAAATTAAATATTACACAACTGGCAGAAGTACGTTTGTTTTCGCAGAAAATAACTATAGCACAGGTAACTAATATTGCTATAATCAGCCCGCCTACGAGTTTATGTTGCAACAAATTCATATGAAGAATAAAAAGGTATTTTACATTAAAAAATCTACTTTATGAAGAAACACAACTGTGACACTGTAATCATAGGAGAATGCAAACATGTAACTTACCCTTACGTTTGACAGCTACTCTCGTTAGCGTAACATACCTACTGCATAGTCTGCTGTCCACATTTCACGCTACTTAAGTCAAACAAGGTACACTTAATTTATTTAAATTAAAGTTCAATTCAATGACTCTTCTTTGCAAAAATCTCTAACATCGTCGTAAAATTGAGTTTCTTTTTTTTTTCCCCGTTATTTAATTTATTTTTCTATCGACAATACTGACAAGGCTGAGAGCTAATATTGCCCTTATATCGTAGGTAAGTGTGGATTCTTTTCGCATATGAACTCGTTGCCGGGGTTGTTAATACCAAACTAATTTCCATGCTTCGGATAGTGTTTCGTGCAATTCACTTAATTGCAAATATTTATTAAGTTCTGCGACACTACTCTTGTGGAATTCCTCTGAGGCGTATATTGCCAAAAGTTCGCTTCTAAGCCCTGTCAGTGTCTAAATAGTCCCTGTACGGAAATTTTGAGAGTCGAACATTTCTTTCAGGGAATAACTGCGAAAAAGAAGAAAAATGTTTACACTCCCGTAGCCCAACAAATTTCAGACTGTCGGTAACACAAAACCTTTGGTTTGTTTTTGACTTGGTAATGTCAATTATCTCAAAGTAAAGTATACGGAAGCATGTCTTTGTGTCACTGGAAACACTGTCTGCCCTGTTAAGTTAAGAGTAGTTTTCAAGATCTGACATTTCGACAAAATTTCCTCAAATATAGAGCAAAAATCATCGAAATCCTCACGTAGTTTTTTAAGATGTTGCAGGAAGTGTTTAATTCTCTGACTGGAGTAACCTATGTCAAATTCATTCTTATGCATTGCTTCGAAATGGGAGTCGGAAAATGGAAATATCACTGACAAGAAATGTAGAAGAGTTGAAACTGAAGTCTTGAAAAGCAGCATTGAAACCACGGACACTTGAGTAAGTAACAGTACCCAGTATCTCTCCATTATTAATCGTACATCGTAAAAGCTATAAAAGTTAAGTGTTTATTAAAAAAAACAGTCTCAACTAGCCTGCTATTATAGATCCACCTCGTGGGTGCTACATAGGGGTATTTTTTCTTCATTTCTTGTTCAAGTGCAGGAGTTCTCTACGGAGACTTGGAAAAACAAGCAGTAAAACCTGACAGTGTCACGAAAAATATTTTACATTGTTTAATATCATCCAAAAATTGTTTAAGGACTACGGTTAGTCCCCCACCTCTCCCTCACGACAGCGAGGTCATTAGACACGATGACACACAACTTGGTACACTAACGGGAGCTGGGAGAGGAGTTGGCCATGTCCTTCGTTGAAGAACCATCCTGGCAGTCGCCTGGAGCGATTTCGGGAAACCCGGGAATACCGAAATAAGGATAGCCAGAGCCGAGTATCGATTCCGAATCCTCCCGAATGCGAGTCCAACGTTACCGTTGCGCCATCTCCCACGGCAGAGGCTTGAGATTTACAGTATTCCCAACAGATGCAAGATCTGAAAAGATCGAACAAACAAATTTAAGTGTTTTTGGTTTCAGTGCGAAAACAGTTGGAGGGGCACATCTTTGACTGACGCCACTGCGGTTGCCACACCATCGAACAGCGGCCGGCCCGTAAATCTATAGTCGGCAAAACTGTTTTCCCGAACAGAATTAAAACTAGAGAAACTTTAAGGTGACCGCCTGAGTAGACGTTTGCGTGTTTGAGGCCAAGAAGTGCGGAAGTGACAAGGACGACACAACATGTGCATCATGCCTCATCCTAGCCACTGAACTGGCGTGCAGTCTTCTCGCTTATAGCTCGCGTCAATGAGACATTCAGTGGTGACCCTAGGTAATTTTATAGCGTAATATTAAGAGGGCGTGGCACATAATTCAACGCTAAACTTAATCTATAACTGTACGTTTCTTGAAGCCAATTTGCGAAAATGAAATAGCAATCCTAGACAATAATTTTAGCCAACGTTTTAAACACAATTGTTTCCAATGTTACGAACTTCTGAGGCACAATCTCTGACGCCGGAACCTCGTGCATTTAACTGCGTCGCAAGAGATCATGAGTAACGAATTAGTAATTCTGCATAAATATTTACCCGTAAAGTTGGCAAATACCATTATCTAGGATTGTCATTGAGTACTTTTTTCCATATTGGCTTCGAAAAAATCGTAGGAATCAATGGATGTTTTCAGCGTTTGTTTATCTATCATGCACTCTTAATGATAAATATATATTGTACATGGCTATACCTTTGAAATGATTTTAAACCAATATTTTCACACCAAAGCAAGAACGTAAAAATATACATATTTGCATTCATTTTCATAAAACAATGATTTCACTTTGATCAAGACAACGGTCAAATTATTCGTCGAATTATGTACTCTGCTTTGGAAGTGAGTGAAGCTACCAAAATACCATAACCTACATCACAGAAAACATTTCTTTCAATTAGTTTTCTATTAAATATATCATAGTTTTCAGCCCAAAATACGTAAAATTTTAAAATGCAAAATTTAGTCGAAAGTATTTCTTATTTTATTTCTCGATATTTAAAAATTAATATCAAGTATTCTGAAGTGTATATTCTTCTGTTTTGCGCTTTTTTCAGCACGTCATAAATGCAAACTACAGCGCAGGCTGCTAACTGGTAGGCTACATTCCAATTATTGTTTATATTGCTTTTGTTCAATATGTATGCAGTGTTGTACTCACGGTCGTAGAAGTACAGGTCTGGACACTAGCTTATCTACCAATGATATGCATGGAGGTATTAGTCTATGGAGTGTCATCTGCCGTACATTTCAATGGTAATAGTGTGAAGCCGATCATTTTCGAACATTTTCGAACTGCGCATGCACAGGTCGTTATTTTTCATGAGTCGCCATATTTTGGGTGGCAAAACAATAGCAGAAAGCAATGTAATTATGTAATTTTTTTACAAAAATCCCCTCAAATTCTCTATTTGAATCTTACACAACAGTTAACATTTGCTTCAGAAATATAAATAAAAACGAATTAGCTCTCGCTGTGTGTATGTACTTTATAAACTTGATGAATTTAAATAAAAGTTTCTTACCCGTTCAAAGATAATCCTCCGCAACGATCGAATCTGTTTGTAAGGCCAAGAGCTGCACAAACTTTCACCATAATGTGTAGTTAACAAAAAACTAAAACATTTTCATTCAGCTCAATGCTATGTTTACATGTTTTTGCCACCACTAGCTCTATCCTTGTCTTTAACGTCGTCTGTTGGCCGGCTTCAAATTTGCTCAAAGGCTTTCATTCCATAGACTAATACCTCCATGGTGATATGGAGTTGACCCCTCTATGACTGAAAGCGCCACTAGCAATGAAGTGTTGTTTTAACATTGTAATATAGCGTCGTACTAGCAGTTCTCCTAGCAGCTCCGACATGAACTTGCTCATTGTAGTCCCATTTACACAACGTTAAAACACCAGAGTGCCAGTGGCGTCAATCAGTAAAGGGTCAATTTACAACTCCAGTGTCCAGACCTGCTCCTCTATGGCCGTGGTTGTACTGCTATAATGGGTCCAAGAGTCAGTATGTTCCACGTGCCACTACCTGCTCGTGGTTTTCCGAGATAGAACTCAGACAGCCACAATTTTCTGGACGTGCCTTAAACATTGTAAAACAATTTTTCACACACCATTAGGATGATTATTTTTCTTGACACGTCACTATTATAATTTTCTATCAATGTGCTTTTACAAGTTTTCATCAAAACTAAATAAAATTAACACGTTTTTATTTTAACTATACCAAAATTTAAAAAATTCAAATTATGTTTTCGAATTATTCTTGCAATTAGAAAGGGGGGTTACATTACTAAACAAAATACGTTGCATCCAAGTCATTGCAACTCTTTTCAGTCTCCGAAAATCAAGAGTATGACAAGAAGAATATAAGAAACGAGCGGAGTTTACTATAGTCAATACATAAAAACTTAAAAATCTCAAACTTTTAACTAAAAATATGAAACTACCAATATTTTAATGTTTATACATCTAACTCCCTTTGCATAAAAATATGTACAGTAAAATAATTGATTTTTCCCCTTCAAATAACTATTATGGACTTAAATCTGTCCAGGCGTTTAAAATCAAATAACTCAAGGGGTGATACGTGCGTGTATGACACATTGAAAATGAAACCCTGAAATAATATACTTTTTATTGAAATATTAAAATGGGAAAAATGCATTGATAACTTAAGATAGGCCTAGTTATTTGCAGTAAACAAAATTCTGCCCTAGGGCCATGACTATTGTAAGTGGAAAGTTTAAATTATTGGGCCAAGCTACATTTTCAGTCTTTCTGTGTTTCAAACACTGCCGTGCTTACGTTTATAATATTCTTAGGTAAGAAGTTTATGTTAATTTATTACCCAATACAATATTTGACAACTTCAGCATCTTTTGAAGGCAGAAAGATTAATTACGAGACCTAAGAAAAAGTAAACATAATTTCTCAAGCGATCCTGAAACATGCAAAGTTAAATTGATATACAGCTAATTTTCTGCGAATTTGACGGAGTGTGTTAATTTTACGTGGTGATAGCTTATAAAAAAGAACAGGTTTTCTTACACTGTCCATAAAGAGTGAGTAATGGTACCGTGTAAATCAACGTTAAAATAAAATTTTTATAAAATAAACCAAACAGTACTTAACACTGAGCAACTAAACACCGAATGCTGTCTAAAATATAAGGTGTCTCAGTCCTAATAATCATCTTGTTTAAATAACAATTACAAAGTTGATATTCAAAATAGTATTACTTCCACTAAATTAGCTATATTAACGGACTGGGTACACATTTTCGACTTGCTTTCGTACACATTGTCAACGACACGTACCTAGTCATTCCGAGAAGTTACGACTGGACTAATACTTACCAAGAACGAAGCTAGATGAGAAAACACCGGAGCCAACCACAGGATCAAGGAGCTCCATGAAGAGATAGCTCTCATAGTTCCAGGTCATCGAGCGAGCGAGCCCTACGAAACTCACGAGGATCAGGGCAGTTATTAGAGTAGTCTTACGACCAATTCTGTAAAAAAAAAAAAATACTATTACATTTAACAAAATTCCCTCACCATATATCCGTCGATAATATGTTAACGCCCAAACGTATTCATACACCATTCACTTTTATTGTTGAATTCTCCAAAACATTAGTTAGTGCAAGTATTAAAATACCTGGATAAAATATAGAAGAAAATGGTATATTGTTTGACATTAAATCCGTTAATCATTGAGTCACTGTTGATAGTAGACCATCAGTTATGATAATACATAAATTTTATTAACTTTAACTTTGCATTCCCGGCTCCAGCTTTCTTGATTTTTATTTTCCATGGTTTCCCGAAATCGTGGGAACATTAACAAAGACCATGGCCGATTTCCCTCCTAGTTCCTGTCCTTGTGTACAGTAGTGTGTAAAAGCTCGCCTCACACGATGCCTAATTTATGTTTCCTACTGTTACATCCATGTGTATAGCAGCTGGCATATCAGATTATGTGGTGATTTGTATATAAGGAAATGTTAGTTGCTCCTTGTACGTATTCACACTGTTCTGAATGTCGCCGTAGCTGAAACGTAAACAAGAGAGCAGGTCGGCGTTACAACACCCTCCCCTTTCCCAAACACCGTGAAAATAAGGCCAACTGACGACAGTATAGGGCCCTGTCTCATTATTGCCACCTAGAAGACAAGATGTGCCGCCAACAGCCCGCCGTGCCAGGGAGAAGGTCGCTGGTTCGAGTCCCTAGACGTATCGACTACAACCACATAGTCTTCAGCATCATGAAAATGTGGGAACGTCAGCTCCGATTATGCCCGTAGTTAATCCATTCTAGTTAATTAATTATAATACACTCTGTTAAAACAACCTCCCGAACTTTATATCTTCTTTATAAACTTGTAGAACCGATCATATGCACTTATATATTTATCACTATAACTCTCCTCTGTAGCGAAGTCCCTAGTGTAAGCCATTTTACATGGTTCACAACAAAACAATAACCTAACGTGGCAACAGAAAACGTAAATAAATAATGCCACAGGAAAAAAAAGGTTTTCAGAAACGAATTACATAGATTTTTCGCGAACTCGGCCGTCTGCTTGTTTACGTCGGGCGCCATGTTCAAATTACGTTTTTACGGTTTATGCCACGGTCGTAGAACTACAGGTCTGGACACTCGCCTATCTACCAAAGTAT
The DNA here is from genome assembly GCA_003012365.1 of Medauroidea extradentata. NCBI lineage: Eukaryota > Metazoa > Arthropoda > Insecta > Phasmatodea > Phasmatidae > Medauroidea > Medauroidea extradentata. The sequence continues at coordinate 41,190 of PNEQ01018993.1, forward strand.
TTTGCTTGACCCCCCTTGTTGTTTGGCTGCAGTTCACCAAGTTATCGAGAGTGTTGTGCGTCTTTGGCGCTGCAATAATGGCAATCGGGCTCAAACTCCACCCACTTTTTTCTAGTGTTTATATTATAAAGTAAATATAGATTGATGGAGCCATACTTTAGGATTGCGAGCGAAGGAAGTATTTCATAAATTGATTTAAAAAATACGTTTCGATAAATTTGTTATTTTTATAATGTAAACACTGGGAAAATGGGAAGGGAAGTGGGCATATTTTGAGCCCGACCGCCCTGATTGCAGCGCCAAAGACGCACAACACACTCTGTAACTTAGTGAACAGCAACCAAACAATGAGGGGGTCACGTTTCCAAGAAAGTGTCCAGATCTGTTCTTCTACGGCCGTTGTTTATGCATGCCTCGTGAAAGCGTGGCGGGGTTGTGATGACTGTGTGTAGTAATTTTGGCATTTGAGTTAGAAAGCATGTGAATCTGTAAGCTAAAAGCTTAGTTTTAAATATCTTTTACTTGAAAGCTAGATAAAAATAAGCCTTGAGAGACTATCTATTGTTTAGCATTTAATTGTTCTAAGGAAAGTTAAGAAGAGACGTTTTTGTCATTTCCGTTGAAATCAGTAAGATAAGTTGTTTCAGTACCAATATCACGTCTCTTGCGAAAATACATTCGTGTGACCCGCGTCTATTAGACAGGCTGCAAAAAAATAATTATTTCATGTTTTGGTTACATATCAATCGCAAAGTATTACACATTGTAAGTATTGTATATAAAATATATTTATAACTGCTGCAACTGTATTTAAAAGAATGCTAAATCTTGATTTGATAGCACGGAAAAATGCATTACCGTATATGTGGTTTTTACATCATAACACTGTTACAACATGGTGGACAACAATATCCAATCAGCGCCAGAGTTCTTTTATATCAAAGGAGGCGTCACGCTTTTTCGCTTCTGATGTCATTGCTTGTTCTGTGTCATTGCTATTTCAGCAGCGTTTTGTTTGGTCAAATATGGGTACTCTCTATCACGATCAGGTACGACGGAAGAAAATTATATATGGTAATGGTTTTAACAACAATTTTAATTAAATACGTTATGCATTTAGTTAACGATAACGACAATCGCCAGCTGAAATTGTGTACAGCACTACAACTTAGATGCAGAAACTAAATAAAGGAAGTTGTTCCGATAGTCTAGAATGCTTATGAATGAAACAAGATTAGTTATAATCTCGGTCGTAGAAGAACAGGTCTTGACACTTGCCTATCTACCAATGTATTTTGCTTGAGTCCCTTGTTGTTTGGTTGTAGTTCGCCAAGTTACCGAGAGTGCTGTGCATCTTTGGCGCTGCAATCAGGGCGGTCAGTCTCAAACTCCGCCCTATTTTTTTTTTTCCACTGTTTGTATTATAAAGTAAATAAAGATTGCTGGAGCCATGCTTTAGGATTGTGAGCGAAGGAAGTATTTCATGAATTGATAAAAAAAAATACGTGCCCGACCGCCCTGATTGCAGAGCCAAAGACGCACAACACTCTCGGTAACTTGGTGAACTGCAACCAAACAACGAGGGGGTTAGGTTTTCAGGCGAGTGTCCAGACCTGTTCTTCTACGACCGTAGTTATAATAAATCGCCTAATTTTGTGACGTCGACGCCATTTTAGCAGAAATCGGTCATGAAATGTTATGCACTTTTCCCCTAACATGCTGCAACACTACGCGACAGCTGTAAAGGGTTCTTTAACACTGTGTTTCAGGTTTACTATTTGTAGTTTCAAGAATACGGTTTTTTGGAGCGGTTCTCTAGTTAGTTCTTGACGTAAAACAAAGGGGGCGATTCTTGGGCCGATCATTGAAACTGATAAGTGTGTAAAATGACTTGCCGTGGGTGAAGACCGATATAATAACAGTTTTTAAAGAGGGTAAACTGGACCAAGTTATAATAAACTGTGTTACGAAGTGAGGCTTGCATTGAGGAACACCCAATCAAGCTCTCATTAAGATTGTTTTGCTAATGTGGAGCAGCTGTATTGCGTACAATAACAGACGTGATCTACAACTGTCAACTTCGGCCTGCCTCTACTTGGACGTGTCTAAGTAAGCCAGACGTCATATGGTATTTATTACATTGATATATACATTCCAGTGAAATGGGGTATTACTTCAATGTACAAAATATGTTCACTTTTGATATTTTCGTTAAGTCTGGTAAATCACTGAATGCATTCCTTGTTATGTAGGCTAAATTACTTGCTGAAGCTTGTCGATTGTTTAGCAAGTTATTTTCAAGAACACTAAAAAAATGAATTATGTAATATCGAAATAATCCCACATTTGTTTGGTTTATAGTTCCGCGTCTAAGTATTAATTTAAGGCTACGCATAAGAACTTTTAAACAATCCCTTTATTCCCCTTAATTTGAATTTCGTAACGATTATTATTGGTTATTTAACATAGCAACTTATGTACGACACTTTATGTATTTTTACCAACATTTTTGTTTATTTCTACTGGGCTATACGTTTCGTTGACGGCGAGATTATTAGTGATGGTTGCACAAGGCAGGATACTAGGAGAGGAGTAGGCCGTGGCCTATGTTAACCACATTTTCAGCATTCACCTGACACGGTTTCGGGAAACGATGGAAAATTAAATCGTATCTGAAGCCGAGAAACGAATTCGGGTCTTTCCGAATCCGAGTTCAGCATGTTATTGTTGCTTCACCTCGCTAGGTGTCGTCGTTCATTCAAACTATGAAATGTCTTAACATTTTTTACAGTTTTCATTTCATTTTCATCATTTATTTGCTTTCATTTGATTCCATTAACGGTCAAATTTTGACAAGGGATATTGAAGATGACATTAACAATTTCAACCACAAACATTTACAATATAACATATAGTAATCAGAATTAAATGGTTTGTTGAAGCCAATCACACATGTTTTGCCACCATTGGTCGAACAGGTTAGAGACCATCCAGGCTATATAACCCCAATTTTCCAGCGAACTTCATTCACACCTTGGTACAGCGTGAAGACGGGAATAGATCGCAATTCCCGAAATGTTGCATTTGTTAGTTGTTTGCAACTTGTGTTGTGTTGTCTTTTGCTTGTTGTTCACCGTTTTTTGTCTTCTGCAATTTTTTTTTTTTCATTTTGAGAGTCTGGTGCTATTCGTTGTTTGTCTACACAAAATTCACCCCACGCCCAGCAGCTGATCCCGTCCTCATCCACACATCTGTCCAAGCCCCAAGGAACCCAAGGGTCGGAAGGGCTTCCCCAAATTCAAATGTGATGAATTGTAAATAAAGGCCAAGAGCCCAGTATATTTGACAAAAAAAATGTCCTGTATGTTTTATGTCTCTTTTTTTTGTTCTTTTCGTACTTTGTCATTCAACATAAGTTTGGTCAGCAAAACATGAGCATTGACGAATGTCCACAAACCAATAATTTCTAATTGTAAACTCCCATTGCAACAAACATTTAAAAATCTCTTAACATATAGTCAACAGCAATACAATCGTATTAAAACAAGGATACAACTATACATTAGGAACAAAGGATACTGAAGTTGTAATATTACAATACCATTAATACACACACACATGCTGACATTTATACATATACAAACATGTACATAGTGCATCCTGATGGTGAATTTAATTACGTTTCTTAATGTTTTTAAGGCGCCTAATGTTCCAAATAAATATCTAATCCTTGATAATTATTTTGCATTTAATATTTTATGTCCCGAACCATTGAAAATTGTTGACCAACGTAGCATAACCAAGATATAACGTAGACGCGTAAGTGGGGCATCCACAGTCATGTCAGTATCTTTTGTTTATAATATAATTTTATACATTTGGCCTTGATAGGATGCACCAAAACATCATATATAGCAGTAATGAAATCATTTGAAAAATGTAATATGTGGAACGGCAGATCGGATTTTTCTTTAACTGAACAATTCTTTCCTTAAACCAAATCAATGAAATTGTTAGTTAGCTGCGCTTGAACTGTCCACCATATAGTAGTTTACGTCCCATCACAGCCAAACATACTTAAATAAATAAAAAACAAAATGTATTTTAAAAACATATATATTTATTTAGTATGGTGGCGGATATTCCAATTTAATGACACGAATATTGAAAGACAATCTTGCTATTAACGTATAGGTATACACGAAAAATGAATAGAGACGATTTAGAATCTAAGACGCAAGTTAATGAAATTGCAGTTGACAGAGGAGTGGTTCCTGGCACGAGCCATTATGAATCGCTTGTAACTCGATGGTAACGACCGAATTACATGAGGAGGGGCCAGTGACGCAGAACACTCAAGGTCAAACCAGACGATAGTGCGTCTGCGATTGCTAACACATGGCCTGAAACTAAAACGTTTTGATATGAACAACCATGCTGTACGTTACGATGGCTCAACTACATGAAACTAATGCTAGTATTGTTAATATTAACGCTCCTGTCAATCCGATTCATGGCGCTCTGCATGTTATAGTTTAAGCACATTACCAAACAAAACTAAGAACGAACAGATTAAGTCCTAGAAAGCACCTTCGTATCCAGGGCTGTTATTCGGAGACCTATCTGGGAACGAACATACACACAGACATACACATAATTTACACGTGAACTTCGAGCGGTTCTTGCAACGTGTTGGTATAACATACTTGTTCCCAAAGTTCATAAAACAAAAAAGGTTACTAAACTTAGCCAACTTGGGTAACATTTTAGTTAAGGAACTCATTTAGCTACTATTTTCTTTTGCGTCACAAAGGCTAATAGACACACTTATCTCATATGAATTACGGGAAATTCGTGACACTGGGAAAGTTGTCCAAATATATATATATATTTTTTTTTTACCTTTTTGGTTTTTATATGGCTTTCAAACGTCTGCATATTTTATGCAATGCTTTCAGCGTTTACTTCCGACGCCTTTTGAATAATTTAACAGACATAATTTTGACAAATTGTTTTGCCCTTTTTTAATATTAAATGTTTACATTAACTAATATTTGAACAGATAAACTGTGAAACATTAATTCGTATTTAACGAAATAAGCATAATTCAGATCACAAGACATAAGTAGAGATTTCTTACTTGTCAGAGATGACACCGGCTATTGGCATACCGATGAACTGCCCAATACTGTTCACAGTTCCCACCATTGTTCGCTTCCATTCGCTGTCGCAAGCGATACCAAACTGTAATAAAAATGTTCATATGTAGTTAAGAATTTTTACATACTACTTACTAAATTAAACTGGAACATATACTTAAAGAAAAAAACATTCCCTCTTAAACAAATAGTTATTGCAGTAAAATTGTTTCTATCTCTAAAAATACACAAAATATGAATTTATGGATAACATTTTGTATAACTATAAAACAAACTGTAACGGTACTACCATAGTAATGGCGTTTGTGAAGCGAACGAGTAGAACTGCAAAAAAAACATGTTATAATTAACTTCTTGTACTTTGTACTTGCCAATTTTATTTCAAATAAACATACAAGAATATACAAAGGTATGTATAACAGAAATTGTATAAACTTATGAGCCAATTTAAATCAAGTTTTAATAAAACGGTATTTCTGTTTAAACAATACCTCAGCAAACTCACCGACATCTATTCCCACAAAATTCTTCTTATCAGAAATGTGTGCTGTCTTTTTAAGTTATGTACAACTACCCTATTGTATCCAACAATTTTGAACTTCTGAAAATTGCGATGTATTAAATTACGTTAAACGATGACGTTTCTGGTTTAGTTATGTAATCAAACGTTTTGGGCATGTGATAGCTCATACGTTTCATTACTTGCAAACAACACGTTTGTCAAACGTTCTCACATAAGTAGTGATGTAAAATACAACTTTCGAGTTGAGCTATAAGTTTCCAAACTGCATATATACATTTATATAACCACCCAAATTCACGCATGCACAAATTCACATCCTTTACATTTACAACCAGGTGTAGAATATGATAACATGATACAAAGTAAAACTGCAGACAGTTAACTGGTAAAGCAGTTTAAATTACGGAGTATTTACTCGCGCAGCTATGTTCATATTTGAGCATGTGTGTGTGTGTACTCGCATACAAATTGTCGCAGACCTACCGTACCAAGCCAAGCGTCTGACCACTTACAGGTAAAATGCGTTTTGGGCAAAGAGTCAAGACCAGATTTAATGGTGAAATTTACACTTCCTGGAATCAGCTGTGAACTGGAAGAAATAAATAACTTCAAAATGTCAGATGGGACCAAGATACACGTAGCAGTTGTAATCGTTGAAGAGCTCGCAAAACCAAACTCTTGTTTTGTCTGGAAATGTTTTTGGAACAAAAAAAACTTATCGATGATAAAAAAAAACAATTAAGGTAAGGTAAGAGGGATTTACGTCTCGTCTAGAGCGAGGTAGTTAGAGACGGTGACACAACTTTGTAGTACAATAACAGGAGCTAGGAGAGGAGTCGGCCATGATCTTTGTTAAGGGCGCGTATACCGCAATTTTCATCATTTTTTTTTATTTTTTATTTGTACCAGATACTTTTTTCTTATTTTAGACACAAAATGTGACTAAATTTGGCTCTTGTGAAATTTTTTTATCTCTCATAGTTTTCGCGTAATGGTTTGATAAAGTCATATTTTGCATGTTTCCGTTTTAACGACTACACTAAAACCAACTGATATACCAATCTCAAAAAAATTCACAGTGGATAAAGACATTGTAGGCTACAATGTCATGCTCATAAAAATAAAAAATAAAAATTATTTGAATAAAAAAAATGCTTAAACTGAATACAACAATTTTAAAAATTCAATATATTTTTAATACAAATAGTTTTTATTCTTTATTTTTATGAGCATGATATTGTAGCCTGCAATGACTTTATCCACTGTGATTTTTTTTTAGTTTGGTATATCAGTTGGTTTTAGTGTAGTGTTTAAAACGGAAACATGTAAAATTTGACAAACGAGCTATTACGCGAAAACTATGAGAGGTAAAAAAAATTTCATAAGAGCCAAATTTAGTCACATTTTGTGTATAAAATAAGAATAAAATATCTGGTGGACAGAGCCGGAGATCGAACCCAGGTCCTCCCGAATGCGAGTCCAACGTATTGCTGTTGTGCCACCTCGCCCGGTTAAAAAACATTTAAACAGATATGTTGTTGAATAGCGGATGTGCACTGTCCGATTATTAGAAATGGTGATGTATCGCTGAAAAAGTTGAGTGTTTGCTAGGCTTCAATGTAATGTACTCATTTCTGACGTTTTTATTTCGTTACTAGCGAGTCCCTATTTGACTGGGCCAGTGATAGCCCTGGTGCGCTACTACTGGACGTCTGTGATTCGTCTGTAAACAGCTAGACTGTGCTACATAACCGCCGGCCAATAACACAAGACACTGATTTGCAGAATTCGCTGGCAGAAAACATTCTCGCGATTTTTCACCATATCTACAGATTTTTGTAACACACTCTAAATGCTTTCCACCTTTTTCCCATTTTCATACACTTAAGAAGTACTTTGTTTCATAGTGCATCGCAAGAGCTGGCAGCGATTGACGTGCTGCCATAATTCAATATTTCATGTCATCTCTAGCTGCAGGAGACTGTTGACGCGGTGTCTGTGATGCGACCACAAAACTAACCTAGATTAGTTAGGTATGACGACCGTAGTGGTGAAGAAATTCTATCTTGTGTAACAAGCCATCGGGAAACATTTGACTAAACACATCCCTGACTATCAAGGAGAAATTATGCCGAGCATCCATTGTGTTGTATCCACATTATCAGCGTCTTGCTAGGGGAAAATCTTTCTAACAACATTGTCAGTAAGATCCGATAACCAGATAATGGGAAAGTCCACATCAGATCAGTATGTTCCAAACGAGCCGCTTTTTTTCTGACGTAGGCAGACAACCAATTAGAATTTTCTGCGTACTGTAAGGGAGCATTTTCGAAATTTACCTTTCCATTAGGTCGAGATTTGTTCGCATATCCACAGTATGATCATCTGTATGTCCATATTTTTATTTATAAACCAGTTGCAAAAGACGAGTCTTATTTGGAAATCACTTTGGCTTATAGTGTCCAATGAACATACATGTGGTATACGCATGTATGTTAGCCACTGACGTGTAAAATTCTCCACATGATATTCTTGTTTACCTTGACATCCCGTGCTATTTTTCGAGTACTATGATATCAGTCCAAATTGAATGCGCCAAAAATATCCGTACTCGTATCGTTTCTAACACGTCTTCCAACGTGATTGCTACGATTGTAGATCTGCCAATATTACGAACCCGGGTCTCCATTTGCAGAAAAAAACATGTCGCGACCGGCGTGGACGATCTTGGTATCTTCCTTTACAAATCAGCTCTACTTGTTCATAATCCATGCGACATTCACCAAGCTCTATCAGGCTATGAAATTTATCTGCATTAAAACAGTACGGTACTAACAACACTAATACGTAACCACGGGACATCTTGCACAGTGTACTACGCACTGCCTAACGTATCTTGCTTGATGCAAGAAATGACTACCAGTATGAGTATATCAGTAATTCTATACAGCGTCTTTTGTTTGTACTCAAATCTTTCTGGCTGGAGCAGTCTGGTATCAAGAAGTATTTAATATAGTCAAATCGGCGCTATACAAATTGCACGAGTGCACATAAACGGATATGAACGCTCTTACAAGATGGCACAAATCATTTCGAGCACATCATCTACAGTTTCATACAGTTTCTTAAACAAAATAATTATTTCTAATTTACTCAGCATGTATGTATATTTTTTTTACAATTGAAATCGTTAATCACACAGTTACTTAACATTTAACGTAATGCACCCGTTTTAAAATGTTACAGTTGTTGCCGTGACACAAACCCAACATACATAATTTCTTTTGCATTTGATAAATGTTGTTTACCACATCAAAGGTCCTGTTGTATTGAAAACTTCGCATTGGCGAAACACACAAAAAAAATTCCAGACAAAAAATCTTTCAGCTTTACGACATTTATCAAATAGTTATGTACCGCCGCATTTTACCAGAAAATTCCAGGAGCACTGTTCGCAAGATAAGCGGCTGGTACGGTAGCTCTTGGACGTCAGTTAAATACGTACAAACATACACACTTTCCCATTCATTTACAAAAAAAAAAATTGTTTTCAGAATATGTGAGTAGACAAATGACAACACGTAATGTTCACCTGTGTATGAGAATTTCGTCGTTAGAGGGCAAATATAAAAAATTTTAATTCAGTTCTTGAGCATACATTTTTTAACGGAATCACCTTGACATACGATTGAATCAAAACCTTACAGTGCAGTAATTGACATTAGTTGGACGATTTATTACTCTGTGTACAGAAAGTTTCCTCCTGTTAGTTATTTAAAATAATTTTAATGCCAACAAAAATAAATTGTTGTTTGCATAGTGTACAGATTCATATATTTTAAGGATAAATTGTTGAACACAACAGGACTATGGCATTCAGTGTCACTTTATCAGGCATCCAGGCGTTAAATTTGAATAAAAACACTAGGTAATAACAATATTTTCCGTTTAGAACTTAAACGATAATGCTTCATCGAAAATAGAAGTAATTAATATATATTTTACCTCACTTGCTACGGTTATCTCAGAATCATCGTAAACCCAGTGAGTGCAGGTGATTGTGATGTTGTCGATGAAGTCCATAGAAGAACACGAGATGTTGTCCGGCGTGTACTGGACGGAAGGGTACCGCAGACAGTCGCTGGGTGTAGAGCTGTCCTTGAATGGAACTGCTTTGTGCAGCCACTCCTCCATATAGCGTGGCTTTCTTCCAATATCGCACTCTGGGACGAGACATCTACAGCGACATGCAACACATGAGCAAGTGCGTTGTGCCTAGAATGAGGAGTTCATAGACAATGAAGTGGACTGTGATTAATGACTATGTTCGCACACTATGCTTTGGCGGTTAGTGAATTACTTAAAATTAACAGATTAATCTGAATGGACTGGCATCAAGAAAACGTGAAAAGACATGGCGCATATAATAGACCTAAGACACACTTAACTTTGCTAGAAATAAGTGAACTTAGATTTTAAAGAAACCGAGCAAGTGATAAACGATAATTAATAACAGTAATTGACATAATAAAGTATAACATACACGAAGTAAACACATACTTTGTTTCCCTTGAAAAAGTTACGCCAAGGTGATTGACTTTTTTTTCAGACTTAAAAAGAAGATTCTCAATTAGGTTGTATTTTTTGTATCTGTTACCTCAGAATTTCGTCATTTATAAACCGATTTGGAAAATATTTTTTTTGAAAGGGGATATTTTCATAGGGGTCCCATTTTAACTTTATTGGCATTGGACCTTCGATAATACACTAGGGAAATCCTCAAAATCGAATAGGAAATGTTTAATGATTTAGATATTAGTATGTTTATGACAATTCAAGACTAGGTAGGTACCTGACTATGGTCAAGGACATTCTGAACTGACGAACTGCGAAGGCACAACGGAACTCCTAAACGACAAACAGCACAAATGTGGAAGGCAGGCACCAAAGCTACATAAAAATCCAGAAATAAAAAAAATTAAAAAAAAAAAAAAAAACAACAACACCGCCTTAGAAAAATCTACCCTGAAAAAAAATGCACAGCATAAAGAAAGGAACCACGAAGCACTGCGACGAGTAAAATTCATTCAGTATCATAGCGCATAATTTTTATAATATACTATACTTGCAAGAAAAGGTGACTTCTAGAGGTTATGTTGTATACTTCTCTACTGAATACAACGGATGCGACAAACTCAAGGCTGTTAGGATGCCCTGAGGAGTGATATAAGAGGATTGAAGGATAGAAATTATAAATTGTATTAAATGAATACGGACAAGTGAATAGGACGGGTTATGTTAATGTTTCGTGGTGATAGCTTTTAAAAATAAAAGTAGAAAATATGTTTCCAATTTTTCAGTAAAATAATTGCAGTGCGAGTAAGGCTGCATTGAAATTGACTACAAAATGTAACGTCTTTAAATAAACAAAAGTAACACTTGATATTAAAAAACGCACTCGGTATCAAAACTAAGAACAAATAGTTTTTTTGCTTTAATTTAAAGAAATGAAATTCAGATATATTTAAATGGTAGCATTATTCTCGTAACGATTTACTTCACGTAAAAATAAACACATTTTTTGACTTTTCCACTGCCACCAACACACTACGTTTTGAATCAGCCCGTATGTATGAGGTTATCGTAAGCATGCGCTATATTGGCTAGGATTAAGAGGTGTCCTCGATTTACGCTTCTTTATCCGCTAGAGGCGATACGGCAAGACAATACAGCACGCACTTCAGAAGCATGTTCATGGGGGCCTTCAAAACGCAAAAACCACATTTTTTAGTTTTTAGACTTCTGTATCAGATAAGAGTATCGCGTTCATGCGCGGAGCATTGAATTGGCGCACAGTGTTTTCGTAGTAGTATTTTGCTATGAAACTACAAGTGGTGGCCCTATAAGTATATTTGTAGCTTAAAGTAAAGTTAATGCCACTCTAGTTATGTTTTTAGATTCTTGTTGGAATTTTCAGATACAGAAGTCTAAAAATTTTGGTTTTTGCGTTTTGAAGGGCCCCATAAACATGCTTCTGAAGTGCGTGCTGTATTCGTTATAAAAAAATAACACAGATATAGCAGTTGTAGTAAAATATATAGATAAAAAACGTGTTCTGCGAAAAAATTATTTAGTAGATTGTTACAGCAACCATCACTAAAAAATGCAGTCAACAATCACTATTCGTTTACCGCCAAAGTTTGGATTGTTCCTACAACAAAACATATGGTATCTTCTATAGATAATATGACTGTCCAGACAGTACCAAAAATCAAACCTGATTGCATTTACCAAAATAACAGAATGATGATTCCCACAGAAAAAGTGATTTTTTGAATCTGTGTGATTTGTATTTAAAACTGTGTAGAAACGTGAATTAAAAAATTAGCTAACTACAGCAAAGATTAAATAAAAAGTGAAATGCTTACGGATGAACGATTTTAACGTAATTATGAAAACAATACTGTACGCTTCAAAATGTCTAAAAGAGAGACAATTCTGATTGAAAAGGTAACAATATTTTTAGAAAAACGAAGCAATATACGTTACTGTAAATTATGTTAATAATGTCATAGGGAAGGCGAAAGAGGGGCTGATTAGACAGATGACTATTGTACAGGTAGTACACTATGGAGATGACCATCATCGGGAAAGTATTTGATATTAAGATATTATAACTGCGTTAGTTAGTAATGCAGCTAAATATGTAAAAGGATTTCACACGTCGCTCAATAAAAACTTTATGTACAAGTTTGATTAATTAAGTAATTACGATATTTATAAAAACACCAAACTGCAGCCAAATTACAAATCGACAGTGAAGAAAATAATTCTAATATGTGAATTCACTTGCATAGTAAATATATATTTGGTGATTAAAATACATATCGCCGACTTTTACAACTTCCATTGTTTGATAGTCTTTCATTAAAGCACGCTGTTCGGCTAGTAATGAAAACCACCTCACGCTATAGCTCCTGTCATATAAATATTCATAGTTATTAATTATTATTGGCACATATTGCTGAAATAATTCATATATCTTGTCACAAACGTTCATCTACTTATTTATAAACTAAAGAAGTATTTTACAAGAATCTTTCAAAAATAACATTCCCTTATTTTCTTTTCAAGAGACGTTGCAGGCACTGTTAGGCTGTGTCACTGACATATGATGTGGTTCCAGCATGTTGCCCCAGCTTACATTTCAGCAGTGCTGTGAAACCACACCACGGTATAGTTTTTCGCCACTGGCCAGATAAGGGTGGTCCGGTTACTTTTTGTGGGTCCCGAAAGACCTGATGCATTGAAGCACAGCTTAGAGTGAGGCAACTGGTCTAGTGAACCATTCAGGCTGCAAATCGTGCCCGTTTTTTTTTTTTACAGTACACCAGTTTTCATTGTCTGTAACTAGACTGATTACAAAAAGCAAACAGACTAATAGCCGATTTTAAATTTGAGAATGCATTTATGGCGCCCAAACCAATCACCTCAGACCTATGGTTTCTATGTTCTAAATACTTGTGTTTGTGGTCTCCAACACTCTTCTCATTTACGAAAATCTTTAGACTGTGTACTGGAAAACGAATTTTTTTTTTTTTGCTATTGAATTAACTAAGCGAATTATGTACTGCGCAGGCGATTTTACAACATAAACTACTCCATTAAGTCACGATACAAGATTAACTGAGCCTGCGTCTTTATTTTGGTACACAAGGGAACAATGTTCGTCGCTGTAAAATCTTGCAAAATAAACAATTATGGCAGCAGATATAATGCAAAATCGACTAAGATATATACACAAACCTATCATACGAAACTATAATTTAGAATTCTTATATGCACGCCTCCTCAGATTAGCATGACTCACGATAGAAAACTTTAACAAAAACTATTCTGATACGAAAGTAAAACTATGTCGTTAAATTACGTGTGGAACGAAACCAGTTTTAGGACTGCAAGATGACTTCGCAAATCTGAAATGTATAGAGGTAGATATAAGTATGCTAGAAACATTTGCAACCAGTACGGAGTGCAGGCAGTTACCTGTGTGGAACAACACCCGCTGTGAAGACATACGAGAGCCCGAACAGAGCAGTGAAGAAGATTGGCAAACATATCAGGCAGTAATTGCGTATCTGGAACCTTCCCCACGAGCCTAGCTCTTCCAGGGCTTTGTCCACATTCATTTTACGTTCTGAAAACAAAACGATAGTGATTACTATCAAGTATTAATCACCTCAACATATACTTATGTTAAAATTGCGCATTACAATACCTACATTACCTTCTCCAATTATATGCAATATTTAGTCGTAATGTTATGCAGTCTTTCATAATCTCTCATGAACCCAAATAATTACAGTACCAACACCACACACGAAAAAAATATATTTTGTGGCAGCTACAAAATATTTGTGGGTATTTACCCTGCAAAATTTATTTTGTTGTCACCGTAAGGACAATTTGCTGTCACCACTAAAATATTGTGACCACCACAAAATAATTTTGCAGGGAAGACTTTCTGCAATTATTTTATTTTAGTGCACCACGAACACAGCAGCCGCAATAGAGCTATACTCAGTTACCATATCACTGCAACTGCTGGATTACACGTCCTAAAAAATCCATAAAAACACTGCGTTGACACGACTAATTTTGAAATACCCACTGAAAGATTCCGCACTTGTCTCTGGTCTAAGCTTTGTTGCAAGCAGTGCGTTTTGCAAGATTGTTCATAGTCGACATGAATTTCATAAAACAAAATCCTGTCGTTGACCCACACAATTAATTCACGTTTTATTAGGTGGTAAGAGAGGCCATCAAGGCAACGTACCGACAACAACCTATCCAATTATCACCGAATTCAGCAGTTAAGATCTCATCCTTCATATTCTTTCCTAAATACAGGTTCTTCATCAAGTTGAAAGTTCACATTTCTTTACTGATATTACGAGCAAGCCGATCCAGTAGTTCTGGCAGAACATCTTGCAGGAAAAATTAATTACAGACGTTGAATCATCACAGAAAAATGTTCAACCCTGCTATGAAGTTAACCATTCATATTCTCTTGCCTGTACATTTGACACCAAATCTTATTTTACGTGCTCGCGCGAACTTTACAATACAATTTCGACCAAAAGTATGAAACAAGGTTATTTAAAATTCCTTCATGCTTGTTTTACAACTAACAAATTGGAACGACTTAACGATTTTTGGAACAAACAAAAATGTTCATAATTTCACTGTGCACATTTGAAGTTCACAGAGATTGTTTATGGATTTGATTTTTATCGAGTTATGGACGTATTTCTCGTGCAATGACATACCCTGCCGCCATTTTTAAACACTCCCTCCTTCTCTTCTCTTGTGCAGTGAAGGACCCCATGACTTAAACTAAAACAAAACTGAAGTGCAACGTGTAGGTATCCAAGCGCAGTTGAGAAATCGGACTTGGCACACTTCTCTAAGAAAATTATAGCTGCCTCCCAATTAGAAGGTTTAAGATATCAACCATGTTACCTGAAGTTATGCATACAAAATCAAGAAGGAAATGTTGGTTAAATACGTGGAGTTTCATTTTGTCACGTATCGTTTCTTGTGCTGTGCGTATATGCCAGCATTTCAGAACGAAAATGTATATTTTTAATTACATGGGGTTCTTTGGAGCTCCTAATGTCAATTTAAATAATTTATTTTCTAATTTACTTCTTTAGTAACACTTCAGGCCACTTACTAGTAACTTATATGCATATTGTTACCATTTGCCAGTATGTATTTAATGTATTTACCACGGCCATAGAGGAACAGGTGGGCACATTTAGAGTCACAGCCGTAGAACAGGTCTTGACACTCGCCTGGAAACTTGACACCTTTGTTTGGCTGCAGTTCACCAAGTTACCGTAAGTGCTGTGCGACTTTGGCGCTGCAATCAGGGCGGCCGGGCTCAAACTCCGCCCACTTACCTCCCATTTTTTTTCCAGTGTTTACATTACAAAATGACCAATTTATCAAAACGTATTTTTTTAATCAATTTATGAAATACTTACTTCGCTCACAATCCTAAAGCATGGCTCCAGCAATCTTTATTTACTTTAAAATTGTAAACATTGGAAAAAAGTAAGGCGGAGTTTGAGCCCGACCGCCCTGATTGCAGCGCCAAAGACGCACAACACTCTCGGTAACTTTGTGAACTGCAGCCAAACAAATTGACTCGCTTATGAATGGCGCAACACTAAACTGTTGTTGTTTTAACCACGGCCATAGAGGAACATGTCTGTACAATGGCATTGAAAATTAGCCCTCATATGACTGTGGCGCCACCGGCACTCTGGTGTTGTTTTAACATTGCGCAAATGGAACTACGAGTAGCAAGTTCGTGTCGGAGCGGCTAGGAGCACTGATAGTACGACGCTATACTGAATTGTTAAAATTTTTGTTTTCAGTTTCAGCTTTTTTTAAATTCAAATGACTTTTATTCTTTATTTTTATGAGCATGACATTGTAGCCTGCAATGTCTTTATCCACTGTGATTTTTTTGAGTTTGGTATATCGGTTGGTTTTAGTGTAGTCGTTAAAACGAGACAAGGAAAATATGACTAACAATCCATTATGCGAAAACTATGAGAGGTAAAAATATTTCATTAAGAGCCAAATATAGTCACATTTTGTGTCTAAAATAAGAAAAAAAATGCCTGGTACAAATAAAAAATGGCGATGAAAACTGCGGTAGCCGCGCCCTTAAAACACTTCATTACTAGTGACGCTTTCAGTCATAAAGGTGTCAATACATTGGCATTGGTAGAAAGGCAAGTGTCCAGACCTGTATTTCTATGACCGTGGTACAAAATAAATGTTTCTACGAGAAATAATCTCCATCCATAACAACAGTTCCACTATAATCACGTTTCTCCTTTCTATCTGTCTCGGAAGTCTCGTGAATATATTCCTCCGAGACCTCAGTCGCTGGTTGTGACGTCACAATCTCCTCCACTCACCGTCACCGACATCACTTGCTGCTCCGCTCTCGCACTCGTCGACTCCGGCATTCGCCTAACTCTGGACCTCAATTACTCCCGGTTATGTGAAACGTTGTCTTTACATAAAACAAGACAATTTCTTGAAAGCTCCTCCTACAACGAGGTCAAAGAAGGCTTATCGAGAACATTCTGAATGTAAAAAAAAACCCTCCTACTTGCAAGTGGTACGAAATGATATTCCTACGATACTGCGGCGAGCCGCTCGAGCAGAGAACTTGCTTCCCTGTTAGTAGGCCTAGCGGAACACATACAGACTCAGAGGCTCACTGATTGCTTATCATATGCTCTCGCTGTCCTGAGATCCAATCACATCACACGCCTGCCAGGGGGTGGCCAGGGGCTTGGAAGCTGCGGTTTGTCTCTATGCCTTCAAAGCATCTGTCACCCGGCTCTTTACAGTACGTAAACATTACAAAATGTTATCTTAACATTAATTAACTCTTTGTAATAAACAGCTATTACTGGGTAAAGTAATTATCACACGCGTCATTAATGCTAAAGCTTCTAATAGAACAGTTTTGACAAAGAATTAACATCGAAAACAAGGGTAACATTTATTGCGTATAGTTAATTTTGTGTTTATGTAAGTTAAATTGACATTTTACTACTGTAGGAGATACCTATTATTTTGTTTAAGAAGGCTTAAAAAATTCCATGAAATGTACTCTAATTACAGCTGTATTTATTTTACGTTTCTACACCATATTTTCTTTGTTATACTACTACAAACTACTTCGTGTTATCGTCCAAACAATTAAAAACGTTGTTCCTTAAAATATTGTTACTTTTGTGACTTATTACTTACAGATTTTCATTAAGTTATTCAAAACTGTATCTACAACAGAAAATTAGCTCTAACGTTACAATGCCTCTTAACATTTTTCAAAACTTATATGCATTAGAACTTTTTGACAAAATATGACATTCTAACAAAATTCCACAATATTGTTTTTAGTCAACGAATTGGTGTACCAGTTTATTTCTAATGCTCTTAATTACGTCTACAAAACTTACACCTGTAGGAATAATTTCACGAATTAACAACAAAATTTCCATTGTGAACAATACATTGCTTCCGGTAAAAAAAAATATATTATATGTAATAAGAAATCGAAGTCGAAAATTCACTCTCTCGTATATTTTCGACTGACTAGAATGCATAAAAGAAAACCCTAGCATCGTATTATTTCAAACCAGGAAAGGTAATATATGCATATCTCCCAAGGTTCAACTTGAGGTACTTTGCTGTTGCACAAGCCTAATTGTCACGACGATAATAATCGCGATAGTAGTTCTTTTCTTGTAAACTGCACGGCAGTCGTACTACCGCTGACGCGATATCATGCAAGGTAGTGATGCTTCACGAACAACCATTTCATTCTGAACTGTTCCGAGTAGTAAACTAGGAGTCTAGTTCCTGGTTATGGAGAAGAACTGTTCCTGCGACTTTGTCGCCTGCGCTCGAGTGTTATCGGTCTCTCTTCTCCTTCCCCTCTCTTCCAAACATGATTAGCTGGAAACTTTCGGAGAAAATTGGCAAGTATATCGGTTCTCTTTCTTGTTCTCCAATACTCCTCACCAACACTTACAATCTGGTCTGGAACTGAAGAGAAGGGAAGAACTTACAATCCGACCTAGTTAGTTCAAAATGCAGTTCGTGACATTCATCCACATTTCGTTCTTCCTTGTACCTACTAAGTATTTGTGCACGACGAAGACTGGTATACTGTTTAGTCAGCTATTACAACAGCTGCGAAGCATATGTACTCAAGGAGTATAGCAAAATATACACTGCACAGCCTCTGGCTAGGTTGTAGCTACTGTGGGCCTAAGTTACGTTCTACACCGCACCTTGGATCACATATACGTACATCGCACACGCTCGAGCGATAAGTTCAAGGTAGGGTAGGTGGGTTTTGACTTCTCGTCGACAGCGAGGTCATTTGAGAAGGTGACACGCAACTTGTCAAAATGACAGGAACTTGCAGAGGAACCCGCCATGGCTTTCGTGAAGGAGCCCTCCTAGCATTCCCCTGAAGCAATTTCGGAAAACCCTGAAAAACTGAAATCAGGATGGTCGGAGCTGGTAATCGAACCCGGATCTTCCCGAATGAGAGTACAACGTGTCACCGTCGCGCAACTTTGTCCGTGAGAATTTCAAGTGATATGTTTAAACCATTGTAAGTCAGCCTGGGCATTAATCTCTACTGACTAGCAGGGACATCTAACTCAATAGTTCTTGTTCAGTATTTACATTCATCTACTGCAGACACTAAGGAGTAGGGTCCAGAGCAAGGGAAGGTTAATCCTACAGGTTAAAAAGTCAACCAAATTTCTTATGGCCTATTTCTGAAAGTGACAATTTTAGCAACTAGTTGCGGCTACGAATGCAACTTCCGGTGCAAAACCTAAATCGCCTAAGGAAATACCCCCTCCCCTTATAACCTTTTCCGGTAGCGCTACAGGAGACGCAAATTGACCCTTCTCAAGTTAATAATATTAATATTGTCGCTTCATACATTACCCTGGTTAAAACCAACAACCAACAAAACAAGAGGGGGAAAAAATCCTCCCTGCTTCATAATGGATATTTTGACAACTCCACTAAAGAACAAATACGGCCATAGAATAACTGGCGTTGAAATATGACTCTCGTAAAACTGGCACCGCTGGTACAGTGGCGGTGTTTTGACACCGTGTATTCAACTACGGGTGTCAAGTCCTTGCCGCTAAGGGGAACCAAGTGGCGCCGAGCGTGCCGTCACAGAGAGGTCAACTCAACAGCGTTAGTATACATTAGTTCTTCAATAGCCTCCGCCGTGAGAGGGACTGTTTTTTATCCTGTGTTGGGAATTCGGGCACACGTTGCGTGTTTGTGATTGTTCAAAAATTTGTCGAGTTTAATCGCAGAATTTTGATTGATATTGTTATTATTGTGTTTTATAGTTTCTGTGTAGTACTGAATTTAGCGTTTCGCCATAGACGAAAGCCGTTGGCAATTACTTTAAAAAGTAGTATTAGTAGATAGTCTGGGATTTAGACTCATTTATAATCCGCTGGGCGGGACCTTCCTATTTTTCCAGTACTCTAATGTCTATAATGTCTATAACTGCTGAGTATGTAGGTACACTTTAGTCAAAAAGGTTTTAACATCGGTTGTTACTTTTTTGTTCCTCTCTTCTCAGAAATAAGGTTAAGTACACTTTACAAAATCTCTCTACCACGATGCATACCCCTTTGCGTTTATTTCCTCCTTAGAATGGGTATGGGTCTCAGCATTGAGTCATATTTAGGTCTAGTTACTCGCCCTGACCTCCATCAAGACAATAGATTAGGCCAGGTTAGGAAAAAACCTGTCCAACCTAGATAGTTCAAGGATCGAGGACACTCATAACGTTCACGAGCGTTAGTTTTTTCTTGTGCCGTGTATTGTTCTTTGACAATATTTAAGTACTATCAATGTTTTTAAATTATTGTGATACTTCTAAGCATAGGTTACGACATTAAAAAATATTTAAGAAATAGATAACCAAAAGCATTTTGAGTAGTATCGACACGATTTGTGTACCTGAAAATCAGTTTTATTATTCGATATTAGTCCGCCTAATATGGTTAATGTTACAGATTAATCATCCATGTAGCTCGGTACCAACATAATATCGTGATTTCACGTCAATGGGAAACCAGTAAAATAGTCTGAAAAGTTATTTTAGGTTTTTCGAAATTCGTCCCTTAAAGGTGTGGAACGACGTGAAATAGGTTTTCGATAAAACCCTGTCAGTATAGACATTAGTTGCTTTTTGCTTCTGAATAATTACGTAAATACTCGAAAAACCAATTAATTATTTTAATGGACCTCTCACGAATGTACAGAGGTGAAATATTTTTAATAGCATGATGCCAATGGAATATTGTGATTTCCACTTCAACTCAATCCTTTACAACTGTCTAAACCTGATATGCCAAGACTTTTCGAAATTCAAGTTCTAAAGGTGTGAACATACGTAAAGACTGACATATATAACAAGGGGGCAGGGCCACCGGTGTGGTTGTTCATCGGACCGTCAGCTGGGGTACCTCCAGGTCGGCTAGGACGCCGTCCCCTTGCTGACCAACTCCGTCGTCCGAGGGCCGGACGTCTGGGACTCCGCTCGTGACCCGGGGAGGTCACGGCAGTACTCACGTGCGATAACGTCAGTGTCGACGGCGCCAATGCACAGTGGTAAGCCGCTTGGAACTGGGTTCCAATATACTTCTATATAAGCTCCCCTGTATTCAGGCCTTAAGCCAAGATTGCACGACGTCAATTATAAAGCTTTACTTTGCACTGTCTTTGTAATTTAAAGCCGCTTCTAGTCGATATTGTTGCGCATGATAATTATCCTTAATACCTGGTCACAGTTGAATGGTGGAGATAGTAGCCCCCAGTCTGAGCACGCCACCCTTATGTTCGCCCCGAGAACCAACTGAAATAGAGAACCACTTTAAAGGGTGAAACACTTTGTATTAGCGTCAAAACGCTACGGTAATAAATATTATGTAAAATTAACAAAAATAACAACATTCGTTCATGGAAAATTCAACTCTTAGGAATCCTTTAACTCACCAAATAGTTTTTTATGAGGTAGGTGATGAGGTGATACAGTTTTACGGCTATTTAACAAGGTCTTGGAGCCGATGAGGGTGAAGCGAGATGAAGAAACGACCCAACAAACATGCTTGATCCAGTTTTTCTAACCCAGGACATCTCGCGCCCTATACCAGCGCTATACTACGAAGGCCGGCTATATAACTAGGATGAAGTTAATGTCAAGGGCATTTTTACATAGAAACTGTCTTCGAAATAATTTTATGCACTGGACGTCAAACTTTGACTTGCCGTGACTTATTAGTTTCATGTGGAAGTGTATGGCAAGATTCCTAATTTAATTCCTTTAATTCTTTGCCATAATTTTTTTTTTCAAAAGAATAATATGTGTAGACTGTTTCTTACAGTTCACAGATGGTAGAATAAGTCTGTCGAAGCAAGAAAACGCTCACTGGAATATTATTTTAATTATAAGGACAATTATAAAGAGAAAACTCGGCACAAACAAATGTTCTAACACGATTTGTATGGCTATATTGGCGTGGTGAAAGAACGAACAATGGATGATATAGCCGAGCGTGACACATGTATATACACTATCAACATAGTCAGAGCTTTTTAAGAGATAACCAACGGACACATTATCAGTAGACGACCCAAAACTGTGACAGTAAGGTCGCTGATATGTGCTGCCTATCCGCACAGCAACCGTCATTATTACGTTGTGTTCACATCCTGCAGTTACTACGACATCCTGACGCACTTCATATAACCACCATTGCAGCTTCCCTCCTCCCAAAATTACACGATAAAAATCGACCAATTGTTTTTTTTTTTCCGATGAAACTATTGAAAGTAACGAACAAAAGCATCAAACCTCACCAGCTGATGATAAGACTAACCTTTTACAATTGCTGGCACCTGGTAACAGACCTGGCCCTGAAAAAAATTCAGGATAAAGAACGGTCTCAGAACGTCGGTCCTATTGCACAGGTCGTGCGCACGTCTCGTGTCGCCTATGTGAAACGAGGCTCATACTCGACAACTGTTCTCGGAAGACTAACCACACACACAACTACCTTCTAGCGATGGGTGGTTCGCTAGATATCAGTTCATTTCGAACTGTTCCGAGGAGCGGACTACGAGACTAGTTCGCCGTTACTGAAAAAAACTCCTGTAACGACTCGTGGAAGCTACTCAGTACAGCACAGTCGCTTGCGCATGCGCGTTAAAGTTCTCCCCACTCCTCTCCTCTACCCACAATCCCGCCAAAGATCGGAAAAGTAACAACATTCCTTGGTGACTTCATGTGGCAACGAATAATCCCCGCAGTGACAAGTAACCGTGATATTGTCACTTCTTGTCACCACAGTGTACGTAACACTTTCACTGTCAACAAGTTTATTGAACGATTTCGTTATCACGGGTATTTATGTGTGTGTGTGTGTGTGTGCATATGTGTGTATACCTGTATACACATATGTGTAATGCATACAAAATGTATGAAATATAAATAATATATCTATACTATATATAAAATATATGTATAATAAATATAATGCATATAATATAGCATATATAATATACGCATAAGCCTACAATTATACTATTATTAATATACAATTAATTTCGCCTCAGCAAACGTAAGAAATATAATGTTTACTTTGATTAGTTGCCCAGCCACTTTCAAATGTATTAAACACCAAAGCAGAAAATTTTGAAACCAGTGTCACTTTTGTTAAGCCTAGAATAATTACAGTATTGCTGCGATGTAATTCCACTTTCAGTAATCAAATCCACAAACTACTACGAGGTCGGTCAGTGATCTGAACTAAAACTAACGTTGATTTTATCATATGCTGCTTTCTTTACACTGGCTTTTGTGATCAGGGGACGATGGAACATATAAGGATTTGGGGGCAGGCAGACATTGTAATATTAAGAAAGACGTAGTTTACAGTGTTATGTTCGTATTTATAAAAAATATATCGTAAAATTTATTATGTAAGCAACGTTTCAAAGATATGAGCACAGCAGTTAGTTATCAGATGGCCCGTGTTTCATTCCCCGTAGGGTCGACTCGGATTCCAGCATGTGGGAGTCGTGCTGAACGATTCCGTTGGTCGGCTGGTTTTCTCGGGGATCTCCGACTTTTCACGTCAACGCTGCACCAAATTTAAATCGTTCACATTTATTGGTGCTTAAGACCGCTCTGTTACCCAAATATCTTTATTTTATTTTACTTAGTACTGATTTTGCGAGTATGCCAGTTACGGATATATATATATATATATATATATATATATATATATATATATATATATATATATATATATATGTGTGTGTGTGTGTGTGTGTGTGTGTGTGTGTGTGCGCGCGCGCGTGTGCAACCGTTTACTCCAGACATGAATTATGTACTGACATTAAGGTATTATTATAATTTTGCAAGCATTTTGATGTGTAATTAAACTGTGCCCGTGTTCCAATTTTCGCAGTAACGTACATTCTACTCTATTTTGTTTGAGTTCCCTGAATTTATTTATGAAAATGTCTTATTACGTGATATTTGATTAAGAACGAGATTTTATCAGAATTTTTCAGCAATTGCTAAAAATTAGGTTACCTATCTGCAATAAGAGACTAATTCTAGCAAGAGAGTAAACGTTAAAATAAAATAACACTTAGCATGGCTAATTTTTAAACATGGTTACTGAAAATGTAAGGTTTATATAAAAATAGTCGTATTTTGATAATTATATCTCAGAATCTAAATTATTCTGGACTATAGGGAGTCAGATAGGGCCTAAAATTTAACCTTCCTATTTGTATTATTTCTAGGTTAACAAAAGGTACGTCTTACGGCAGAAATCAGTTAAAATTTAGTTTCCTTAATTGCAACCAGTGGAACTTAAAACTGCTGTATGTTTCACTACGAATCAATTTCAGCTTCAGCATTACTGTTAATTGTATATGCTAGTCAGCATAGCATAAAAATTAAATCTGTAGAGATTAGGAACATTTTCCCAATTGTTCAATTTACTTAAAATAACTGGGCCTACATCAAGTGCGCCTCCTGCAGTTTTGCGCATCTAAGGCGCAATAAGAGCGACCGTGACGTACACTTTAAATTACAGACACGTCACTAAGATCCAAACACTGAACTAAGAAGCTAGCTTTCCGCCGAACCGTTTTGCTACGGGACTTCAAACGGTGACATTGACAATATGATTTTATTGGAAAAATACTGTACGAAAGTTCAGTGTTGTACAGTATCCGAGTTTCGCTTGTATCCGGTTAGTATAGTTTAAGGCACACCAATCAGAGAAAAGCTATTTTTAGCTTTGTTGGAGGTCCACGGAACAGTGTTACTAACGTGCATGTTGTCGAGTGACATTCAGTGCATACTTGAAGGGTTTCCTCTTTTCGAACATTGGCAAAATGTGTGCATGTAAAATTATTAAGTAAAAAATGTATTTCCCAACACTTTGCAATGCGTATGTAGTATGTGGCAAAAAAAAAACTGTTCTTTTCAGACTCTCAGTGAATTAAGCCTGTTCAGATGATTATAGTTGCACTTCAAACAAAATAAATGTACAAGATATTCAGTAAGAGTAACAATCTTCCGTCCTTTTTACGCACCCTTTAATATTTTCCCCATACAATGGGGGAAAGGGGAGAGAAAGAAACTCTTTTCGTGTTCATTTCACCGTTCTCTTTTAAACACTGCATAGGTGTGCGAGATGTAATAACTCACTCGTAAATGTAAACATTTCTCCCTGTATGCAGGTGACGGTCTGAATTTTAAGTTATAAACTCATCAATGATTATTATTTTTAACTCCCGATGCAAAAAGATGGGTGTTATAATATTGTTACAAGTTTGAGACATAAACTTTATTTGTGGGCAATTCCCATGAGTTCTTTTGGGATAGAGGTCTTATAATTAGGAATAAAAGAATTAAATTAAGTGCTGGATTTAATAGCTCACAAAGCTACGAAATACACAAAACAGTAATCAACTATAACTCTCACAACACAATTAGTTATGCACACAATTACTACTGTGTCACAGACACGTTAATTAACTTTGACAATTAAAGCACAAAAAATATCTACCATCAATTAATTAAACAGTACAAGTCACAATAAAATTCAGTCATACATCCAATCAACAGTATTTCAAGTAGTGACAGTGTACAACCTTAATAGTCCGCCGTGGTGATAAATCGTCGTGTGCTGCGCAGCACCCCGAGAGCACCGCTGTCTTCACTCTTGAGGTCTTCGGTTCGACTCCCGTCGCGTATCTCTTCTTCGCCCGTCAGCCCGCCGCAGCAGTCCTCTTAGTTCGTCCAACACTGCTCCGAAGGTAGCCGCCTGCCGCCTCACAGTAGACTTTGACGTCACCAAGATGTCTTCACCAGTCTCTCTCCACAGGCGTAGCACCTTCCTCTAGCACTTCCAATAGCGAACTCTCCTCAAATGTGCCGATTCTGTGCTTTTATACCAGCCCAGACAGTTGGGTGTTCCCCGCATTACAGGGGTCTAAAAATAGATATTTCATCATGTTTCGGATGTGCTTGTAGTCACGTCGGCCGCCCTCGAAGGGTTAAGACGCCGTTGGGACAGGTATCTATGACG
>PNEQ01018994.1:0-12805 GCA_003012365.1 Medauroidea extradentata
GCAGGCGCGCCACCCCAACACCCACGAATTCCCTTACAACTCGGCCAAAAATACGTTAAAGCCCGCGGGGCTGACAGAAATGTCCGTGTTGTTGAAAAAATATCGCAAATAATAAATTAGACACACAAATCCAAGATAGTTACGTGAATGCCCATATTTACATGTATTTACTTTTATAATTTTTTACCGCCTGTATGTTTACAATATGGCGGGCGGGCATCAACAAGTACAATCACAAAAACGGTAAATACAACTTTTACAATATTCTCAATATTACGTCTATGGACAACACGGCTCACAATATGTATTTAGAGGTCCCCTTGGGCGTAAATACAATAGGCCTAACTCTCAAAATAAGCAAATTACGGGGCCGAGCGTAAAATATTAACTAAGCACCTACAAGGGTGCGTCAATACCATACATAAAACCACATTCCATCACAATAAGACATGAAATTTTGAAGGGACCACGACTCGAACTCCGGAAGGCTGACTTCAAAACATGCACTGAGCCATGATGACATAATGGAGGGGAACCACTGCGATTGTACGTGAGCCCTATTTGGTGCTGCTAAATGACGACTAGGGCGCGACGCGGGTGTGACATCATATTAAATCTTCGTCACCAAATATAAGGCATTTCCCGTCCAATTACCCCCCAAGTGTCCTGTATAAAAAATACTTGTCTGAATGTCCTCTACGTCACTACAGAATTTTAAACGTTAAGCACGGACACCCTGTATATCCCTCACCACTGTAACTGTCCTGACAGTGGTATCCATAAACAATTGTAGTATCTGTCTCTCACTAGGAATTCTGTCCCTCATAGTTCACCACTGTATCACTATCTCACCATGTATATGTGTATCTACTGTAGGGTCCAAACGTTGTGGTAGCTGTCAGTGCAGGGGTGCGGTGGCAAGAGTGGCGAAGGGGCAGTCGATGCGTGCGCAGCACGGTAGGTATAGCATTCCTGCTGAAAGTATTGCTGCATTACAAGCTTACAGCACATGTTTACGACACGTAAGGAAATGAAGGAACATGGATGTGTATGATGGCCCTATAAAGTTATCCACAGTTGAAATAGACCCTACCTTGTGTTTCTAATAAACATGCTGTATATAAACTTACATTTCTTAAGACTTGAAGAAATCACAACAAATGAATAGTGTACCACATTAGTGTACACAAAAAAAATACAAAATACAGTATTTTCTTCAGGTAAGTCTGGCGGTATTGTCTATTGCATAATAAATGAACGTCATTTCTCGTTTCTGGCTTCAAACACATGTAAATAATGAAATTTTGATATTGCATAACAAGTAAGTAAATCTCAAGACTCTCCTCAACAATACTGATATCTGTTTCAAAACGGCAAATGAAAGTTATATAGGCGAGAAGTGAAGTAAAAAACCTCACGAGGGCGTCGCTGAAAAGACAAAGCGACTATAGATAAGGACAGGAGATAATGCACTGTTGCAATGTATCCACGCCCCTAAACCAGCCAGTACCGTCACGCTCAGCATCAACAGTAAATAATCTTACGCTTCCTAGCCAAAGTTTAGATTGATGCTGTAGATTATACGCTTTTGTTTATAGAGTACAACAAAACAATTCTGTGAACGGAACCGCACTTTCAAGCGCGTGTTTCAGCAGCAACGCTACATCACCATGCAAAAATGACTCGAGTACGGTTCACTCAAGGATTAATGAGTACGAGAGTTTATGGGCGGAAAACTACCACTGGCTACCTACTAATACATACATAACTTACATGCATGGCATGTAAAAAAATATGACAAAAAAAATTCCAGGATGGTCTATAAATTCATGTTTATTCCCAGATTTTTCTAGCTACAGGTAGTTAAAATTGCCAGCGTTTGTAGACACCAAGATTGGAAGTCGTTCATTGTCTTTTCACATACAGTAAACCCTCTATCTAACATCGCACGGTGCCAGGAAATTGTGTCTATAGATTGCCTATGTCGTTAGATCGGGGGTTTACTGTACTTGATAAACTAAGTTGACATAGAAGAAGTTAGTTTTGTGGTCAAATAAATAAGGTAGTCGAAACAAATACCAGATTCTACTGGCAATGTTGTGAAAAGAGATAATCCACAGATTCACAGTCAAAGGCTGTATATTCTTCAACTGCAATTATAATTTTGTTGTCGTTCAATGGCACAAGAAACATTACAGATTCTCATAAATGGAAATTGTAGACATCATTAATGTATCAGCTATATAAAATACTTGGTGATTGTTATGAAAGAGTTATTTTAGACAATGGCTCACCAGAAAATTTCCACTACAAAACTAAAAGCTGAAAATATCTTCTGCTTCAAAAAGAAAATTATCTTCAGCAAGAGATGGTGATATCATTGCAACAACTCACAGTGATATAGCTGTGAGGTCAGGTCCCACCTACGTCCTGAAACCACAAACTTCCGAAACTTCCCATTGGTTGCATCCAGGACTAGTTCTAGCCAACAAGGAACAAGACATCAGGAAAATGCTGAACTACCTATGTTACCGGCTATGCTAGGGAATACATATTTGATATCCTTAATGATCGCTTGGATGTCAAGCTCGAAACCCAGTGGGAGTGTTCTAATGAATTATATTTTGGAACATTTTCATTTACTTTTGTCTGAAATGTATTCTAAAAATTCTACCAGATAGCTGCATCATGTCTGAAATGTTTGCATAATTGTATTAATCAAAGTTTTATTTCTCCTAAACCTAACACAGAAAGGCATTTACAAAGTTTTGACATGGACTTACAATGTTTCGGAAGGTTTTCATGGTTTAAAATTTGAAATACCACATAATTTTTTCAGATACTGGTATAAAGATGCTATAGAGCTGCAAGTTAAATATGAACCTTGTATGTTATCACTGTGCGCATATTGGCCCTCCCCTTTCCGCCCCTCCAGAGCTCGGAGGGGAATGTGTGACCACGCCGATACCTCCCCTCAAAGCCAAGGGGTGATGAAGTGTCAGCCTGATTTACACGAGCGCAGGGCTCCATAAACACTAGGTCCGCAGTGCGCACAAGAAACTTTTAAACTAAACTCACCATCACTCGAAAACCATTCATTCTAACGACTTCAAAATTTTACAAAATAATTATAGACTATGATGTTACACATTAATTTTTCTTTCGTAAGAAATTTAATTGTTTAAAAAATATTTAAACAAAGTCCTGTGCACTGTTCACAGAAAATTGCAGGGTATAATGTAGTAAGTGACAAACTTTTTTATTATTGGAGATAAATGGCTGTACCAGCAGACAGAAGAAAGAGAAAACTCAAAACTTATGCACTGCAGATCAGATTCCAGATTCTCCTGACTTTCTCTATCATCGCTTATTGTTGTCAGTGCGAACGAGTGGAATGTACACTTCCCAAAAATTTGATCAAGTTATAGTACTTATTCTCAGGTCTCAGCCATGTATAGAATAGTATTGTGAGTGGTTTAGTGGCTCTGCCTTGCTTACATATGTTTAAAACTTGCAATTGTCTGATGTCCGGCACCAAATTGTGCGGGCTTTCATTATTTAAATTGCCGCCTGTAATACGCGAAAAACAATTTGTTTGCAAAATCGTAGACGTGTTACTGAAAGTGAGCATTTTTTGAAAGTCAGTACTTTCCGTATTTTAATTTTATTTTATACTCGTATATTTTTTCAGATACATAATTTAGTGTGTAGAATGTCATTAATATGCAAACAATGTTTGATATTACACATCGCATATTGCCTATGCAGGCCTTCAAAGGGGAACAAGCGTAATAATTGCTGTTCTAGTTTTCGTCTTTAAGGAAGAGTTCACCGAAAATGTTTAAAGATTTAAAGTTTCTTTATACATGAGTGGTTCGTTTTATTGACGTACATTGAAACTATTTTTTACTGCAAAGGACATTTTTTTTGCTTCCATAGTTTTGTATATTGTATAACAGCATGTTTGAAGTCCAAATTTGCATAAAACAGTTTCATGCAAGAATTGAAAAACAAAACTTGCCAAAATGACAAAATTCACCCTGAAGTACAGTGTCATACAATGACACAACATGTATAAAAACCTGATTGATTAGGTTTTGTATTTCTTAATTTTTTTTTAAAACCTAGCAATTTTTTTTAAATTTCAAATTCATTATTTTTTTAGTATGAAAAAAAGGCAATGCAGTTTGCAAACATGTATTTTTATAGCTTGTGACACTGTTCTTCAGTGTGCTTTTCTTCATTTCAGTACCTAAGTTGGTTTTCCTTTATTTCATAAAATCATTTTATGCAAGTTTTGACTCAAATATGCTATAATACAAAAACTATGAAAGCTAAAAAACTTTCGTTACAGTAAAAAATTACAATATATGACTACAAAACAAACAATATCTTGTAAAAATAAAACAATTATCAAAACAATTTTAAAGTTTCCAGTGAACCGCCCCCTTCTAGAGATTCAATGGTCTCCATCTTGGATAATAAAGTTTTGCTTTTATAAAATGACTTTAAGTGATGTAATATACGTCTTGTACTAAAATAAACATAATGTAAAATTATTGTATGCTGACAGGCAGACTGTTCAAGGATTGTCCCTGTTTTAAGAATAAATAAGGGGGGCATAACGTATCCTCCCCGTCCGTATTTGCGCTTCTGTTGTGAAATGATTAAGTAAAGTATTTAAAGATTAACATAAAGCCTACAATTGAGTATGTTGCCTGAAAAACCTAACCGCGACTTGATTAATCTGATTTTTAAATGTGAAGTGTTTTACAGAAAGAGCATAAATTTTTACAGTGTAATAATGCAAATTTTGTAGAAAAGAAAATTGTAGATTAGTGCTCGGTGCCGATTCTAAATCGCTGAAATTTAAAACAAATTCCAAACATTTTTTTTACACTCGGGTCATACGCTGTACTAGTAGAATTGGTTAGAATTGCAAATAAAATATGCATGTTACATGGCACTTCATCTACAAAAGAAAGATATGAGTAAATTTTGTGTCTGTTTTCAAAATGAAGAATATTCCTATTGAAAGTCTTGAGGGTCTTGCAGGCAACAACAAAATAAGTAAATAAAATTGAATCGACCATTGTAGAAAATAAATAAAACCTATTCATGCATTAACTTTTTCAAAATGAATTTGCGTACCTTTCAGTCAAACATATCATCCGTATGTAACATTATCATTGGGAAAATCTATAAAACAAATAAAAAATATAACATTCAGAATAAAAAAGTATTACAAGCTTGTGTGTTTTAACTATATAGCATTTTGAAACATGGACACGGTAACGTTCGACATATAAATATAAAAATGCATTCTAAAGGTGAAAAAAGTTAATCATTTTTCTAGCTCTGCCAATTAGGCCTATGTATAAGAAGTTTTGGGTGAAACTTTCTTTTGTCCTAATTTTTAAAAAAAGAATATTTCCATATGTTGATTATTAGCAGTTTTGCTACTCTTGGTTTCGGTAAAAAAATTTAATCATTTACAGGTTTTTTTTTCTGGGTTTAAAGAAAAAAAAATTATTGTAGATAAAAGTAAGCTTGCAAAGAACAGTTTTCAACTAGGCTATATGACATGTAGGTCTCAAGAATTATTATAAATACCAGACATTTTGTATGTGTAATTGGCCTATCATTTGTAAAGAAACATACGTGAATAGTACAGATGTAGGTCGTTGAATTCTATACTGTATAGCAAAATCACAGAAAAAAAACAACTTTTATTTGTTGAGTAACATAAGAAGTGTCCTAGCTCCGTTTTACAGTTTTAAACATCGTGACATGTTGTACTGTTGCAAATGGAAGTTTACCATGTTATGTCCAGCCATTGTCTTAATTTTAGAATAAAAACTGTAACTGTACAGAACACTGACTCCTTATCCGTTAAAAATTTTAATATGTTGGTCGTAGTGTAACAAACAGTGCTATTGGTTGTAGTGTCTTTGTAAACAAAGTAGATTTTCTGTACAGTTAATTTCATGTAGTGCATTTCAATTAAACATGTTAAAAATACGTAAATAATCAAGTAAAAAAAAGTAAACATCTGGTTTCAACCTCAGTTTACCATACTTTCCATAAAGATAACAAACGTGTTATGCATGTGGTAAATTCGTTCACTGAAATCTATGTTAAATCCCTCACCAGTGCTGACCAAAATCTCTTCACCTTTCCCCCATCTACACTTTTTTTTTTTACAAATTAACCTATTTTCTCACACTTTAATATTTCAGAATGACATTGATTTACCCTTTCCCCATCCTAGCTCTCAGAAACATAAGCACGTCCCTGCCGTAGGTGTCGAAAAATTCAAACCGTTTTCTGTGTTTCCACCTTAGCCAAAATACTTTTTACGGTTGATTTAGACACCCCCGTCGCAGCATCTTAAACCATACACAGATTTTTTTCTTAAATGTGTCGGGACGTTGTAAACTATTTCATGCGCAAGTACTCAGTTGTACCGTGTAACTCAGGTCCGGACATGACGCGCTGGAGCGACTCTCACGTAACCGAGCCAAGAAGTAACTGATCCCCTCCACTTCCCCTACCGCCAGTCACATGACAGTAGTGTGCGTCCTGCCACAAACTGGGGCCTGCACAAGTTCTAGTTTATCCTGCCACATTATGCCAGGTACAATACTGTCCCATGTACTAGAGGTTCTCTTTGTTTTATATATTTTGCATTATGTAAAAATCACATTTTTCTATATCCTGAACATTTTAGTTAATGACATTTACAACAATTTGGCATTGTGAAGTGTTCAGCCACTTCCCCACCTTATTTAAATTTATGGAAAATATTTTTTTTTCTTAATTAAATTTAAATTTTTAATAACAGGCTGTACGCCTTATTCAGTATTGGTTCATCAGGTGTTCGGGATGATACAACAGGATTCAATTACTTAGTAATTGGGGACATGAGTAATTTAAATTCATCTTTCAAAATTTAATATAAAATAAATACAGTTGGGAATTATAAAGTAGAGTTTTTTGTTTATTTTCCTGACTTGTTTGGTTTCAAAGTGAACACTGTGAAATTTTAATTAATTTTGTTGATATAACTTTTTCTTATATTTTTACTAATTTTTTAGTTTTGGCAAATTTTAATATCTTATTAAATTTTTCCTGGTGAAGTGAGTAACTTCTTGTGTTGCAAGCTTCTCCAGGTTGTAGGATTTAGACGTTGCGGTTGATCGCCCGCTTCATGTAATGTCTTCAAGACGCAGGTTTTTGATGCACGTTGGTCAGCAGTCGCAGGGGGTTGCTTAGAGTATCGCGCCGCAAAAGTAGTTACGTTGTTGCGCATCTTTTGTCCCGAATTATTGTATTTGTGTTAATATTCTTTATTACACTGATGTAAAAACTATAAAATCAAATTTTGAAATCTTGTTATATTTTTTTGTGTAATTTTGCTGTTTTTAGTAAATTTTGGATTCTGTTATATCGTTCCGCCAAGGCGTGCTATTAGTTACCATGTATGTCGAAGCTTTTACCAGTCGTGCAGAAATGGCAGAAGGGATCGGACGTGTCGCTAGCACTGTGGAGAAGTAAGGGTGGTGGAAGAAGCCGAGAAGGCTTAATCGCGCATTAGATACGGACTTAATTTTTTTTACATGCATCCATCTTTGTTTATTTTTTTTTAACTTGATAAGGTGTTGGGAACTGGGATGTTAGGGATAGCGGATCTCATACAATAGCAGTGCAACTACGTCTTTGTTTACTTTTCGCTCGATGCAGTAGTTAAAATCCAACCAACCCCCAGGAACCAGAACAAAAAAAAAAAAAAAAATGGACATGGTAGTAGCATAACCTCGACTCATTTACTGCTGTCAAACTATCGAGATTGAAGTTAAGACCTTTTTGTTACGCTATGTAAGTCGAGTGTTGTATGAACTGTGCTACGTAAAATAAAAATACAGTATGAGTGAAAACCAGTTTTTTTATAAACATAATCTCAAACTTTCCGCCTATCTGCCGACGTCCTTATAAATAAACATCAGCAGTAAACGCTCAAACAATAAACAAACAGCAAGTGAGTGGCGAGAGACATCGCACTCGCGAACAAGGAACAACACAGCAGCCTCGCTACAGCATAGCACTCTTCACATAGTCCTTTGTTCGTCATTATAATGATAGTTATCAATGGATAGGTACTTGTTGGGATTTAGTGTGCCATTCCACATAATTAAATTTCAATTCTAAATCCCAAAATATTTAGGTACATATTACTGATCACTAAGGACCCCTAAAAACTTGAATAAAAGTTGCCAATTTCCATGTTTAAAAATGTTAAAAGCAGTTAAAAAATTTGGTGTTAAAAACTTTAAAGCAGTGTAAAAATTAGTTACACGAGATGAAAATAATTTTAAGCTGTAAAATAATTTTTGTGTAATACTAACAGAATGATTATATTTAACCAAACGGTTTTGATTTAGCCTCATTAATATTAAATTTTAATGTTTACAATGTAACTCAATTGTGAAAATTAAAATAAATAATTTTTTTTTACTACTGTATATCAATATTCTCCTCCTTTTTTTTATAATACAGTAGAACCCCGATTTTACGACGGTCTACGTTCCCAAAAAAATAGACTCAAAATCCATGTCGTCGCAAATTCGATGTAGATCATTTAGAACCCTTAAATGTAAGAAAAATTCAAGTACAAAATCAGCTTTTACTCAAATATCTTTATAATTGTTGCTAACACACGAAACGAACTAGTTTTAAATGTTAAAAAATACGTGTAACAATTATATTTAATTGCAATACCCTTATTTTTTTATTTTAAATTTGATGGTGCCTGAGAAAATCATTGTAAAATCGCTGTCGTAAAATTCATGGTCGTAAAATCGAGGTTCTGTATTTATCCTGAGTTTTTCTTAAGTTTTGGTGTTTCCAGTTTATTCAGCCTCTTTCAGTATATGTAAAAATTAAAATGTTTTATTACAAAAATATATGGCTCAATGAAGATAATTTGTTTAGCGTACGCACCCAAACAGACCAACTGTTTGATATTTATTCACTGATGGAATAGCTGGAAATTGTGTTTCACCACATTTTAGCCATTTAAATTTGTGTTCCTACTCGTGACACAGAGCAACTTCGCGATACTGTTGTTTACACCAAGATGTGGCCAGTGATATTTGTCATTTATTTCTGTTACGCAAATCAAAATTATAAATGCAACATACCCAAAACGGTTGAAACAAAACATTTAAAATGTAAACAAATGTGCATTAAGTCATAGATATATGTATTGCATCTCCGTAAACTTCAAACTTTTACTGCGATTACCACTGCTATGCCAAATTTCGCGAGTCACCATTTTTAGGAGTCCTTACTGATCACATGACCAATTTAGTTACTTTCCGGGTTAGATTTTAAGAAATATTCAAGCCTGTCCAACGGATAGGTTCTGTTGAAAAATTACCTGTCCGCCATAAAATTTACCTGTCCGCTACTTCAACCAAATGATAATTTTCAAAATCTCCAAAAATATTTAGAGGATATACTGTACACATATTACATCACTTCATTCACATTTAATCATTACTTTCAGATGAATCACTGTAAGAATCACTGCATACACTGCTTGGTTCATTCTATCCAGATCTTCGATAAGGTGGCTGAAAGGGACAATGTTTTCTTTGAACATTATGATACCAGAGGTTAATCGCTGGTGCAGGATTAAACTCACTTTCGCAACATTACTGCAATTGGACTCGCATAAGTGCAGTCAGTGTATCGTCATTTAGACGGTTTTGCCAGTCAGTCTTGAATCCTCGCTCACAATCTGCAGTGTGAGCAGGCAGAGACAGTTCTAGGTCAATCAGAGACAATACATTCTTGTACTGGCTGTGGTATTTAAGATTGGTTTCACCCTAATTGGCTTTACTTACTGGTCTGTACTGCTCATAAATTGTTGTTTTGAGACCTGTCCATTCCAGCTCAATCATGTCACACTTTAACCCAATGTTCACAAGGGACAGGGAAAAAAAAAAATTTGTCAACCTAATGATGTAAGAATCACCAAACTCAGATTCATTGCTAGCTGGCCACATTTTAAAGCTACACAAATTTGTAGCATTCAGTAATTCACTGAATCCACTTTGCTTTTCTCCAAGACGAGATTCTAAATTTTCAACTATAGTATTTACCACAGCTGTTTTCTTAGGTGCCTGCAAAGGATCTCCTTTCAACCGCTTCGATTCATCTTCAATTAATTTGTTGCAAGCACGGAGATGAAAGCCATCTTTGTCACAGAGTTTCTGC
Source organism: Medauroidea extradentata (assembly GCA_003012365.1). Lineage (NCBI taxonomy): Eukaryota > Metazoa > Arthropoda > Insecta > Phasmatodea > Phasmatidae > Medauroidea > Medauroidea extradentata. The sequence continues at coordinate 10,282 of PNEQ01018994.1, forward strand.
AACATGCAGATCACTCAATGTCTTTTGTATTTCAGCTACCGTCAGAGAAGGTTGTTGCAAGAGTTGTGACAAGTAACTTAATACAGAGATTACATCATAATAGAAGTATAGGTACTGAAAGAATTCCAAATTATGGAGTGCATCTTCAACAAATTTATGTGTACCAGCAGTTGATGCATCACATGTTGATTCCTTGCATATATTTTCTGCAGTGAGGAATAGTGCAGGAATAGTCTTGATCACATTTGTCAAGGCACGTTTATTGTGAGAAACCCAACGAGTGCCTCCGATTCTTGTAGGTACGCAGAAATTAATTCCCAACTTTTCACAAGAATTTTTAAAATCTGACGATGTACTGGACTATGGTGGAAGAATGCATGCAGTTTTTTCAAGAAATTTTCAGCTTTGAGAGAGAATATTGTTTAAGCAAGTGATGACTTGACTGCGAGTTCAAGACGATGTGTTAGACAATGAATGGCAACCAAATTTGGCTGAATTGATTGCTTCAATTTGGCCTGAACTTCACCATGTAATCCTCGCATCACTGCTGCACCATCACTTGCGAACCCTACTAAATACAGCTTTAGATCTGAGCTGGCCAGCCCACAATACTCATTCAATACACTTAATATGCAGTCATAAATTTGGGTTACATTTGGTCTTTCTACGTGCTAAACGGCTACAAATTTACAGTGGATTATTCCTTTAATAGAAAATCTCACATAAATAATTACCTGTTCTAGCACAGCACTGTCAGTATACTCATCACACATCACAGATAGATAAGGTACACACCTCAAGCTATTTTTGAATTCTGTACATTCTATCTGAGCTACTGAGCCCAGAAATTCTTTGCACTTCTTGTCAGTGCGATATGTATTGCCGATGTCTAGACCTTTCTTTGTGTCAAGTCCACACTGCCAACCAAAATCTGTGAAAGGCCGCCCATGTTTAGCCAGGGCATGACACGTGCGGAAAAGAATTTCGAGCTTCTTGAAAAACGTCCTTCTGAATGCTTTGCAAAGCTACCTCTGCCTGAGATTGTCCAGGTGAAATCGTTTTCACGTCTTCTATGTTTTGGCGTTTCTTGTGAGCGCTACTTGCCGCATGCGATGTAAGAGTTTCTTTCCAAAATCTTGAGCAGCCTTTAACAAAGACGGACTCTTGTGCATTCGCATTCTTTTCACAGACTTTACAAAACATTATTTTCTTTTCGTCATCGTATCGAACCCACGGAAAGTCAGAACACCAAGACGATAAAAAATTACGAGACTGGGCAATTATGTCATTACTGACTATTGTTGTAAGATATGTAAACATGTTATGTTGGCAGCATGTAACAACACTAGACATACGGCTGGCATGTGCCGGCATTGTCGTTTTCTGGCTTGTGTCATCATGCTGTAGCTGTAGACGTTTGTTAAACCACTTTTGCTGTTGTCTTTACAATATTCTACAATTGTATTCCGACTTTTCCTTGTACGTTTTTCTTTTCTTCTCTGGTGGCTTTGACGCACCACTTACGAACCTCCATATAATTTAATGATGCTTTATAGGCATCTTATGGCGTATTCCAATTACTGCACCCAAATGCTCCCGGTGCGCACCCGACGGGTGCCGCGTGTTCCAATTACCAGAACTCCCGTTGGGAGCATTCGGATTTTCGTATTCCAATAGACGGCTTGGCCCGGAGCATTCGCACATTGAATCATGGGTAGAATCAGCTGTCAAAGTACAAACAATTGTGACAGACTGCTGCGTTTGAATGGGCGGACGATTTATTTTCTTTAAATAGTCAGAAAATAACGTATATAAATCATAGATTCGGCGGTGTTTGATAAGTCTCAGACCAAATAATGTTCCTGGAGCCTCGTTCGTCTGTATAAATGTAGACGATCAGTTAGTAGGAGAGTTGAGTCGATGGCTCGTGTACTGTGGCTTGCTACGGAAGGGTAGCAAAAACGAATTTATAAAAAGGACGAATAAAAAAATACGTGTGCATGTATGTGATATTAAAACAATACCTACAGTACCTATTTCATCTAGGCAAAGCTGCTGTGGAATATTAGGGCCTGCTGAAATCGTGGACAATAGTCAGAATATTTAAAATGTTGGAACTTTCAGTGGTTGTGAGTGGTCAATGTTATAATTTGTCAGGTTTTGTAGGGCTAAGTAGTTATTTATTTCATTTCCTTCATCTTGCAGACTATTTTTTTTTTTGTGTTGCTACTGAAAGAAGTAATTTTTAATCTCAGGTTTGCACAAAAGGTTTTGACCATATAATTTTAGATGAGCGTGGCTTAAAGTAGTTAAACACGCTATAGCATGTGAAAGTAGTATTTACGAAAAGTTACCCCAGAATTCAAATTTTTGGTACACAAAACATGTGGTAGTTAGGTGCAGAGGAGGGCTGCGAGATGGGTGGCCTAAGTGGAAAAGGCAGCCTGGGCAGGAGGGTGAGAAGGAAAGTAATTATAGAACATCAGTGATGAAAGAATGGAATGGAGATCGTTGAGTGACAGGA